>JBBMKC010257157.1:0-20243 GCA_037834085.1 Bipalium vagum | reverse complement strand
TTGTTTATTCCAGATTCATTTTTTACTAAATCATATGATTTTTATAGGTGTACTCAGACTTTTGCACGGGGGTGTATATACGAATTGAGACAGATTAAAGAAAAGAACTTATTTCTTGGTAAATCTTTAGGTCAAATATCATCCACTGTTCTAAATCTAAGAAAAGTTTACCGATTTTCTCCATCAACTGCTTTTAAGATCATTGTTTATAAAACTGTAGCTGATTGCATTTCATCATCCGATGATGTAGTTGAGTATCACAGTCAAAAATCTATTGTTTCTACTGCTTGTGACTGGTCTAAATTTTTTTGACAATAATCTTTTTAAATATGGTCCACAGTTTGATTTTCATCTAATTGATTCTGATTTTTTTAAATCAGTTTTAAAATCATGTAAGAATTCGGCTCCTGGTATCATTAATATCACATATTCTGATATCAAATATTGTGATCCTTTGTTAGATATTCATGGTGCTCTTTTTTAATAGAATTATTGAGAATGCCTCTATTCCATCCAGATGGAAATCATTCTCAACATTACTTATTCCAAACCCCATGAAAATCGGACAATATATCGATATTTACTCTTGGCGCCAAAAGCTAGACTTGATTGTTCTTATAAATTATTTGCTTCGGCTTTGACTAAACAGCTTTCTGATTGGCCTAATAATAATAATAATCTTTTACATCCTATGCAAAAGAGTTTGGGTCCTTTAATGGTTGCTCTGAGCATGATTTTCCTCTTCGTGATTTAATTTACCGATATCGCCGAGAACTGAAAATGCCCTTGCATATTGCTTTTTTTGATGTTGCTGATGCTTTTGGCAGCAATTATATCTTTTTCATAACCGGTTGTTTTCGGAAAATGGGAGTCGGCTCTCAATCGTGCAGATTGATCGAAGCCCTGTACAGTAATTGTCAATCATACTTTATGTGCGGCAATCTTACTACAGATCCTATTAAAATTAATGTGGGTGTTCGGCAGGTAAGCCCGTTATTTATGTTGTTGTTTAATGTTGGAATGAACCCAATATTAAACAGTCTCGATCAAGTGTTGAGCGGTGGCGTTCTGATTCGAGAACACCAGTTGAGCGCGCTTGCTTATGCAGATGATGTTGTTCTTTTAGCCACAAATCGTCCACACATGAAAGGGCTCCTCGATCGCGCAGTTCAAGTGTCATCTTGGCACCATTTGAGATTTCGGCCTTCAAAGTGTGCTTTTTTCGTGTTCCTTAAGTTTAAAATGCATATCCTTTGAAAATTGGTGATTCCTCAATTTCTACATTGAATGTTAATGAGACATATCGATATTTGGGTTTTGAATTTTGTGAAAATCTTCATTCACCACCTCGATTGTTATTTGCTGACATTATCGAACACCTACGAATTTTTTCCGAAAGCATTCTTTACCCATGGCAAAAGTTGAATCACACTTTTATTCATTCGCGAATGATTTTTGCTTATCGGAATAATTACATAACGTTCAATGAGATGACGCAAGGAGTCAATGCCATATGACCAAATATTCGAAGTCTATTGAAAAGTATACTTAGTCTTGGAAGTCATTCTTCCATTAAATACATGTATACTCCAAAGTGTTTTGGTGGTGCTGACATTATATCTGCAGCTGACAATATCTGGTTCAGTCAATTGCAAATGTATTTCAGCTCTTTAACTCACCATATAAAATTATTAGAGATACGGCAATCTCTTCTTTAATTGGTGCTGCCTCAAATCCTGGTCTTTTTAACCGAGTTACACTCGATTAAGCTTTCGAATGGCTTAATCGTGGTGACATTCATATATCTTCAGAATTGTTGGTGGAGGAAGACTCGATCTGCAATCAATCAAATGCAGTCCAGACACAAAATCAATGTCAAATTCGAACGCAATGAAAAGGGAATATGTCTGAAAATTTTCAACATTTGGACCCAAGTTATCAGAATGAAGCAATTTTGAAGCTAATTGATGCAAAAGTTGTTTCGAAAAAGCTTCACAATTTAATCAATCATGCTTGGAATCATAGTTGGAACAGTCAAGAAAGTGCAGGTGTCTTTGCATCAGCAATTGGCAAATCAAAATTATACACTACTCCAATTTTCAACGGTGAAATATCAATCAAAATATCGCAGCTTGGTATTTCATTTATCGACCTAGGTCATATTAAATTCAGGTCAATGCTTGTCATGGTTCAAAATTCCGTGGATGCCGAAGATGAAGTGAGCAAGAAGAGACATTGTCTCGTGTTCTTGTTGATTGCATTCCGTGAAAAATATTTCTAAACTACCGCCATAATTCTATCCAAGACTATCTGGCCAAACAAATTAAAGACAATTCAAAGGCCAAAGTCTTTGTAAACGCTGAAAGTCAATACGTCAATTCCACAAAACCTTCAGATTGAATTCACGGACCGCAAAGTCCTGTATCTTATTGACATCAAATATCCGTATGAAACAGAGTAAAACATCTACTGGAACCATGAGAAGAATCTCATTCACTACCAAGATCTTCTCTATCAGACCAAAAAAGCCCTGTCAGATTGGACTGTTCTGCTAGATACGTTCGAAGTCGGCTGCCTTGGATCATGGCAAAAGGGGAATGAGGAAATTCTGAGAAGTCTCTAATTTCCTAAATGTCAAATAACCAAAATCGGAAAATTCTGCGTGGTGTCTAATATCAAATGGAGTGCTGCGCAATGGAAATTTCACAGAGATGTTGGAAAACAATCAGTAAATTTCTCCGAGCTCTACGAGATTGAAGATGAAAACCTCAATGCCTGCTTGATGATGCTGCTGAAAATCTCGACGACTGCGATGATGACCTGCTCCAAAATGAAGATGAAGCAAAGCCATAATAGGTGCACATTTATGTAAAAACGATTAAGTTCGTGAAAGAAAAAACTTGTTTTTTAAATAAAATTTTGCCCGATTAGTTTTTAAACTAATATGACGACCACACTAGGAAATTCAAAATGCTTGACAATATCTGGTCTTTTCCAGTCGCTTTTTCGTTCATAAAAAACAAGTCAAATCACGACGTTGTTCAATTAACTTCATTATAGTTAATTTGATTACCCGATTGAAATCAATATCATTTCTTTTAGTATACTAAAGATAATAACTGTACTAAAAATAATTGGTTATTTCTATTCTTTATTCTAATATAGAAGTATTTGTTTGTGAAGATTCAACAAAGTATACGCTGCAACACGGTTTTTTGACTTTCTACTCCATATTTAATTTAAAATAGATTCACGATTTGTTTATATCAGCCAACGAGTTTTTTTTGGTTCAAATAACTTTCTAAATACAAAAATACACTAAATTTTTATAAGTTACTTAGGGGGAAAAGTTGAGACAAGACTCACAAGAGCCTGTACAATAAATATTACTATTTAAAATAAGAATTTTTATGTTCTCAATTTAAATATTTAAAATACACCCAGACTGGCAGTAACTAAATAAACCTGTTCCTCATAGATTATAATTATTCGAAAATTTTAAAATTTCTATCCTAGCGGAAGAATGATATACATCATTATTTATTTGACATCGATTCTCATTTCACTCTTCAATATTGTCTAAAATCAAATTTTATAACCAACAAATCCTAAAGACAACGTACAATAAATTTATTGATCACAATCATGACAATATCCACAAGTGTACAAAGATGAAATGAAATGAAGAACATCATAAAATTATCTCTAAAAAAATGTTTAGATTAATTGACTGAAACCTGCATGTACACCGACAAACATAACGACCAAACGAACGGGACTTGTCTGCATCAAACAAATTAAGTTCGCCAATTCTTTCGATAATCCTTTATATCGAAATCTTATCCCTTTCTTATACCTAATCAGCTGAAAAAATAAAAAACCACACTGAAACACTTTCAGATCCGACCTGAAAGTGATCTTACGATGCACTTCTTAAAAACCTAAGTTCAAGCTAACCGTAGAACTTTGGCCGGGAAAAAACATTGAGATATACAATAAGGACGCGAAAATCTTTCGGTAAAAAAATTTAATGAAATGAAAAGGAATAAAGTGAGCAAAACGAGTGACATTTCGAAAAATCTTAAAATCTATATACATAACCACCATTAATCACAAATCAATTACATTCAATATGTATCCCGTTTTCTTTTTTCTTTTTGTCACATTCTTTTGTGTTTTTTTCATTGCACAAATTTTTCTCAATCGATTACGATCAAAAGACTCAACCAGAACGATTGCAATGTTACAAAACAGTGACACCAACATCAAGATGATCTCATTCCCTTATCTCACAATGTATAATGATTGTGATGATGGCGATTGTTTTCCAATCCAAAGTCTGGAGGTTTCCGCAGATATTTGTGAGATAAGGGCAATCTTTTTGAAACATCACTGCCTTCTTGACACCCGCTGTTGCTACCAACAGAATGAGTTTTGTTGAACAGTAAACCAATCGAGTCAGCAGAAAATCTTTTGTTGGAAATAATTTGATAGATTGGCTGACGACTCGCGGTTAGAGAATATTTGGAAATTTTATTTTCAAACATGTGAGGATGCTGGGAAACAGCGAGAATAATCTTTTCCGTATAAGGACTGATAGTTGGCTTCATTACAGAATTATTATTATTATGATGATTATTATTATTGGTGTTATCAAATGATTGATTTTTACTAGTACAATCATCAGATGGATTTCCTTTTAATAGTGAATCTTTCGGCTTTTGTTCGTCATCTTTAAATATTTGAGAATGGACATCGCTATTAGTATGAGAAACGTAAAATTTTTCTCCTTCAACCTGTTCAATTGCAGCAACTAAATGTTCCAAACTTCCAGGGATTTTTTCCGACACTTGGCAACTCGGTGATAGACGATTTTCTTCAGTAAGTTCAGAAACGTTCTCTTTGATAGTGATATCCAAGCTTGAATCAATATTATTATTTTGCAGGGCTTCCAAATCATCTGTACAACTATTCAAACGTCTTTTACGATTTTGTTCCTGTATGATCGTCATGGGTTTAGAAGGCATGACTTTATCTTTGTGATTTAAAAGAGAATTTTTATAAGATGATATTTCTTTTTCTAAGCTCGTTAATCGTGCAAGTAATGATTGGATGTACTTTGCCGTAAATTGTAATATTGATGCCTGAAAAATTATAAAAAATCAAAAATATTGGGTGAGCGCAAAAATGTTCGTACTTTTAAAGCATTAAAATTTAACATTGTGTTTTATCAAATGTTAAATTGCGTTAGTATTGGGTTTTAACATTATTTTTCGTGAATTTATTATTTTTCTATCGTCTGGTTTTAAGGAATCATATTTTTTTAATACCAAAGACCTTTTTCCTGCTCTACAAAAAACCGCGAAGTTTTAAATGACATTTAATTTTATTTACATTTCACTATCCAGTGCCAGAAAAAATGATTAAAAAACTATTTCCGCTACCTATTGCTAATTTATATTAATCGAGGTCAGAAAGCTGCAGAGACATCCAGGAAAATTAAAACGAATAAGAAAAAATATTTGTTGGTCTGGACTGTTGCAAAATTCGAAAATGGCACATTCAACCTTCAAAACATTTCATATACTTATCGACCATCCAATTTTGATAGTTGATTGCACTTGTGAAAGAGGACGAACGTCAAAGATGCAGGGATTTGTCTTCTGACACCTAAAATCAAATAGGTGTAGTCAAAAAAATAGGTATAGTCAAAAACTGGATGCTTATGGGCATATCGGCTGAACAAAAAAATCAGAGGGTCGTTTAAAAATTGCAATTTAAATCTTGCCAAAAACCGAGTAACTTGCAGCAACAAGAACGATTTCTTCATCGAATCACAGGAGACAAGAAATTGTGTTTGTATAAAAACTTGAAGCACTGGAAGAAGTTGTCTCTTTGCACAGTAACAGCCAAAATTAAACAAAATCTTAAGGAAATTATGGTCTCTCTTTGGTGGAATTGGACCGTCTCAGACACATGGAAATGGTCCAGAAAACCAGATAGACGACAAGCACCTATATACGAATTAATTGCGTCGAGTAAACGATATGAAAGAGAAAGAATAAAACGCGAAACTTTTCATAGCATATACCGTAAAAACACCAAGAGTTCATCTGGGAGGTTCTTCAACACTCTCCTTATTCATCAGACATTGCGCTAACAAATTTCTATCTTTTCCACTCGCTGTTAAACCAAATGAAAGATATTGTTTTTGAGAAGAGACCTTAAAAAGTTGTTAACCAATTTCTTTCTGAGTAGATCTAGTAATTTCTGGAATAAAGATTTCGAAAAACTATGGAAAGGCTGGCGAAAGTCCTAAATAATAACAGAAATTACATTATCGATTGATTTTTCATTAATATTTGTAAATGAATTGTTTTATTGCTTATAAATATATGTTATTCAAATTCACGAAAATTTATGTTACAAAATAATATAGAAAGATGTTTAAAACATCATTATAAGCTCAGTTCTATAAAGGGATGTGAAGAATATTTGCTAGAATTTTTTGCTAAAAATCCACTAATTTTTTCCGTGGTGGAATAACTCTATCTGAAAATTGGTAAATTTTTTCTGTATAAGGATTGATAGTCGGCTTTATTACAGAATTATTATTATTGGTGTTATAAAATGATTGATTTTTACTAGTGCATTAGATGGATTTCCTTTTAATAGTGAATCGTTCGGCTTTTGTTCGTCATCTTTAAACATTTGAGAATGGATATCGCTATTAGTATGAGAAACGTAAAGAATATCAATATAAAAGGTACATGATTTTAATTTCCTTAACAAATAATTTTATTCTGCATTTTTAATATCCTATAAAATACGATAAGCTTAAATTTTTTCACTACAAAATATAAATTACGAAATCAATGTTTGAGTTTTTCAAGAACCAAATTCTTATTCTTCATTTAAATAACTTTTATTGGCCTAATTTTTTTTGAAATGTAAATATTTACTTTGACACCTTAAATTCTCATTTAATGATTTTAAAAAAATTTTAATTTCAAAATATTTTTGAATTTTCGATTTAAACAAATTTATTTATCTGAGAAAATATAAAAGTAAGATAAAACAACCAATATTAATACATCTTAACAATTAAGAAAACTGCCTGAATAAAGTGACCATACTTGCTTATGTAAACAAAAATTCAAATACATAATTGGCATCATTAACGTCAATTTTATTAGAAATTTTACAATCAACCATTAAATGTAATTAGCACTATGCTTTTTTGGCTTTTGAAAATTGCTCTTGTCTCATTATTGTACTTTTTCTGATTTCGGATAATTTAAAAACGTTCCAATTTATGATAATTTGTAACACGATATCAATGTGCAAATATTTATTGAGTTTCTTCTCAAAATAAAATTAATAGTCTTCAAATTAATATAACGAAAACGATTCTGACTTCGGGAAAATGACTTCAAACAATGTTATATCAAATCACTTATAAAAAATCTTTTCACAAATGAAAAGTTTGCTGCTTTTACGAAAGCTTAATCTAAACTTTTTGTTAAAAAAAATAAAAAAACAATTCCAATAACTCAAAAATGTTCATCTTTAAAATATTATAAAGGATTTTCATTGAACATATAATTATACCATGCGATATGTTGCAATCCATTGAAAAAAATATTAAAGAAAAATCTAAAAATAAATGGTATTCGCCACATTAACAATATTTTCAAAGGAACTATGAGAAATGAAAACTAACAGCCAATGGTAAGTGCATTCTTATACCAAAAAAGAACCGGAACTCCTTGTGATCTTATTCTTCTATGATCAATCTTTTTTACGATGACAGGTTTTTAAATCAGATTTTTTTTATCAATAAATTAATTCAATCAGATGAAAAGTCACTTTTTTAATCTTTCAATAATAATTTTCAAAAATTAAATAGAAAAATCAATATTTCAAAATGATAAAGACCATATTAATGACGATTGAAAAATATAAAATGACATACTTTACTCAACCTTTCAACGTCCATCGTCACAGGTAAAAGTTGCTTCAGAGTTTCAAAACCAACATTAATACTTTGCATTCTTCTTCGTTCATTATTATTGGCGATTTCCCGTTTGATCTTCTTATCATATTCATAAACTTGCCGATAGTTGTGATCATTTCTGTTAATATATGAATATTAGTTTATCTGAATCAATATAAAGACCTGTGAGATCATATAAATAGAGTTTAAAGATCGTTTAGCACAGTTAACATAATTTCATAATACTTTATTAAATAAATTATGACCTTGAATAACACGTTATGAAATGTGAGATCCTAATCAAAATTTCTTCGTTTAAAAAGAAGTCATGCCTTAAAAAATTTAAGAACTTGAAATAAAGGTAATTAAGAATATTTATCAAAAATAAAATTACAAAACACGTTGATTAATATACAGAAATACAAGAAATGAAAAATTCAATATGGCGCCCAACATGCCACTTACCGTCGAACTTTAGAAATTGGTTTTTCATCAATATCCGGAAAGACGTGCTTCTTTTCCATTATATTCTGATTAATAGACATTCTGATTACATATAAATGATATAATATTCGATTGTCAACAATAATTTACAAAATGAAATCACTCAATTATTGAATAATGAACAATTTTCTAAAACAGTTGTTTACGAAGTCAAGTTAGGCATATTGATAGAGTTAATAGTAATTGTCACATAAAAATTTTTCGCCAGATGATTTTATTGATATGTTTTACATTATAAATGATTTTAATATCTCAGAAAAATGATTTTATATCACTCAAATCAATTTTTAAAACTATATATTTATGTATGTCAAAAGCAGATCTAAATATAGGTTATCAGCTGATTAGTCAAAATAGTCTGACCAAATTAATTTTAGTTTGTTAATTATCAAAATCAAATTTTAATTCTTTTTTTATCAATCATTAAATAAATAGTTGAGGGAATACTTTATAATATAATATATTTATTATATAATAATTTCATTTAAATAATTTTTGCTTAAGTGTATTGAAAAATTAATTAAGTTTTAATTATCAAGGTATTTTTTATGATTAAAGATAACGATTAACTCGTTGTCTTTTATTAGTTCATCTTTGAATTTTTCGTGTATTTAAGAACTTCAATTAATACTGAAATTTAAATTTAAAATAACGAAATATTTTAAAAAGCAACTGAAATCGAATCATTTAATAAGATTTTACACAGATACAACAATTCACATAATATATTTGTCTTACTAACACTTTTCATAAAATTTCAAAGATAAAGTATTTTTTTCTAAAATAACAAGAATCAACTGAAACTTTTAAATACCTAAACTTATTTTTCCAAATCCCGTTCATCAATATTGTTGGGTTGCATCCTATTATAATCTTAAAAAGATAAGAATAATAATAATAAATTTAATAAAAATATATTAATAATAAAATATTTTCAATAATAATAATAAGATATCCTACAATTCAAATGAATAATAATCATTCAATTCACTGATGCGAACATTTCTCTTTATTTTTGGATCTCCTTCGAAATAGCTACATCATGTTGTTTTTGTTTTAGTCATATTGTCCTTTTTATTAATGGTAATAATTGATTGACATCACTTTATAATTGCATACGTGGATTTAAATTATTACCATTTTTTATTTTTTTAATTAGTATTAGATTGGTAGCGTGTTATCAGAAGTTGATCAAACCGTGTGGTCGGAAAAAATAGACATTTTCTTAACGGAGTACATTCCTATTATACGGAAAATTCAGAGGAGTGCTTGCTATTGGTCATGAAGTATTTCGTGAATAAAATATTGATATTTTCGTTATCTTAAATTGACGTTTGATAAATTTTGGAGACATTTAGTGATGATTGATATGTTAGATTCGCCAAAGGCACGATCACTAAGGACAAATAATAATATTATAATAAGTAAGGGTCTAAAATAATAATAAAATTACTTAAAAGAATAATATTAATTAATTATTGATAATAAGAATTTAACACTTAAAAAAATAATTTATCTCGTCGTCGAGATAATAATTAATATTTTATAGTAGATATTAGGTTGCATTTGAGGAAATAGCCTTCCAAAAGTATTGATTGGTAGTCGTCGAGTAATCTCCACTATTTTACTATATAATGCGAGGTTTTCATTTAAGAAATTCGCCGAAGAAAAGACTCTTCAGACGACAATTAATTCTAAGAATTTTATTGGAAGACTTGGTTCAAGAATTTATAGTCGGAAGAATTTAACTTTTGAAAAATTATTATTGATAGAATTACTCGTTAGAAGAACTTATCGTTGAAATAATTGTCATAAGAATTTTTTGTTGAATTTATATTTTGAAGAGTTTATTTTCAAGGGAAGATTTTAAATCAAAATTTATCGCTTAAGCGAAAGTAATTTACTCCTATTTTTTAGACAACATGCAACAGGATTTTTTAATTAGTCCCGCCGAGTTAGGGAACTCTAGGCGACTGAAAAGGACCTAGTAGACGTCCTGGGGATCCGTTGATAGTTCCGGTGAGACCGATTATTTGGTTTAAATTATTATTTTAAATTTAATTTCCATTTTGTAATTTATTTAAACATTTTAACGTAATATTCCTGGCTGTCTTGTGATTTATTTACTGATACATGTTAATTAGATATTATTGACTGATTTGGGATTTATTTATTTTCATCAACTTGAAAATTTAAATTAGACATTATTTACCTTGGTTCTTGTGATTTCGTATTGATTGATTATTTGATTACACTGACTTGGTTGTATTTTATTATATTTTTCTTCCAATTCATTTTATATCTTAGATTAATGGGAATGTTAATTAAAAATTCAAGATTTTTTTTAATATTAAAATAAATCTTTTAAGCCAATGATATTATTTGTAACCTTTAAAAATATTTCAATATTTATTTTATGGAAATTTTGAGTTTATTTTGAAGTTTTTCTTCAAATAATTGGCTTACATTTATTCTTTGTTACAGTGTTACCAGCAAGGAATATGGAAGATAGATAAGGAGGTGGAACAAGGAAAGATTTTCTATCGTACCCAAACTAAGAAATTTAGTAAGCTATGACCAAAAACGAATCCCTTGTAGGATGTTCTCAGATTTTTACATGCAAGACCACGAAAAAACCTCTCCGCAATTTTATCGAATTTTGGTTCATTCTTGTGGATGGGTGAAAGTTGAACAATCCTTTTGGAAAGCTTAGGATTAGAGTTTAATGATACAGGTAAATACAAATAGAAAATAAATAATTAGTGAATTTAAACAAATGTATTAATTTAGCACAACAATGAATGGTATAGTTAACTTATCTTAAATTAAAGATTACCAAGCAGGTAATCCTGAACACGCTTTCTGAAGAGACCATCAACTTTGAATGGGAGCCCCAGTACCCTTGCTTCAGTAGTCAGCTTGGTGTAATGATTCTATCATCATACATTATGGGGTCATCACGATTGTCTCTGTGCCATATATAACTACTTTATGGAACACAATGTAGCTTTATATAAACCACAATCTGGTGATATTAGCTCAACAAATAATTTTCTTTAAATAACTTCTAACATCTTGTCAAAAATTTTTGCTATTTCAAGTAAATTATTTCTACTTTTTAATCTGATAACATATTGTATGCAACAATTGGAAAATGAGAAGATTTGAGTCGGATATCCGAACAGATTTATTCCAAAATCGTTCATTAAATATATGAGACTTATCAATTTTTGGTTCTTTATTTTCACTGATTACAATTTTTATTGATTTTCTAAAACATTCAGAGAGCGTTTTAATCTTTCAGATTGAATTCAAGTTAAATATTTTCTTCAGATAATCCCATTTATCATTTTTAGATGCAGTACATATTATTGATAAACATGACAAATGATTTAATTCTCATAAGTAAGTGGATGCGCCTTAATTTAAAAATATTTTCTTCAATGTTATCAAGTTTTTGATTTCTGGTTAATTTGTTTCAAACTTCTTTAGGTAACATAAAAAGTTAGATGTTTGTAAAAAAAATTTTTAATCGTCAACCTTTTTATATACCAAATAAGTTTAAAAATAAAGGAAAACAATTTAATTATTTATATTGAAATGAGGAATCTATTGCAAAATAATTTCAAAATACGGTAAAACTAGTTAAAAATATTTAAACAACCGTAATTAAGTGTACTGTATACTGCATTTCAGTCATTAAATTAAATATAATTATTTCAATGATATAAATTTAAATAAGCTTATTTAACTCATTTTTTATAATTAATGTTTTGAAAATGATAAAATTTATCAAAATACGTTAATTAATTTTAATTAATTTAATAATATTAATTTTTGTTTTTAAATATTAAAGAAAATTATTATTTATTTTATATCTTAATTATAATTAAATTTCAGTTATGGCTTCTTTTGAAACTTTGAAATATATTTCATCAGTCGAACCACTCCAATGTATTATATGCTCCATCAATATTCCACGGGCTCACTTTACTTCCCATATAGTAAATCACTTTAATATGAGCGAATTCAGTGTAGAGATATGCAAATTCTGCAATGATTCGATTAATGCGGAAAATCTGGAATCTATCTTGAGTCATATGATTTACAATCATCATAACTTAAGTAAATGTTTCATGTGCTCCAAAGAATTTGAAACAATGGATGATTTATATTTTCATCTTATGCATAATTTTAAAGTCATGTATCATTGTTCTGATGGTAATTGTCTATTTATCACTGATAATCCTGAGATTCTTCAGAAACATCTAATTGAAATGAAACACGAAAAGATGTTCAATTACAGAGAAAAAATATTTTACTGTAAATATGGAGATATAAATGTTCAAATAAGCGAGGTCAATTCGGTGAATGAAAAAATAAAATCAAATGAAATCTTATCTAATATGGAACCCAGACGGAAAAGAATATGTCCAGATTCTAAATGTCGTTTACCAAAAAACTCGGTTTATAAGTCAACAATAAAATACTCTTTGACTGATGAAAGTGATCCCGATTGTTTTAGTACTGAGGAAAATAATTCGATGGAAACCAATAAATCTATATCCAAAACACAGAAAGCAAAACGTAAATTAAACGAAGATGCAGAATTTATACCGGACAAAAGACAAAATGCTGTTTCGAGTGACAAATTGAACAGTAGACAGAGTTTATTGAAAATTCAAGGGGAGTTTGAAGAACCTGATTTGAAAAAACTTTACTTTTTTAATTATTCTGAAAAAGTGTTGAATAAGTATTTGGCTATATCTAACACCCCTATTGTAGAAGATTTCAAGTCTATTCTGAGTACGCTGCATAATTACCCAATCTCGATTTTGAAATACGGAGCAAAAAAAATATTCAGATGTGAAAATTGTGGCCACTCCAGTTTTTATTCCTATAGAAATATCAGGAAACACGTTCTTCGAATCCATTGTGGAGTTAGCAGAGAAAATATATCCTTGATTATGATAGTTACAAAGAACAATTCGGAAATAAAGCTATGTTCGGACAATAAAATAATAAGGTTAATTAATAGTAATATTAAAAGACAGGTTTTAAACGCTTCCGGATATCTGTCAGAAGAGGAGAATGACTTATCGGTAAATAGGAAATCGAATAAACTTACTGATTTCAACCCAGCGGAATGTAATGAGAATATAATGGAATTAAAAATGTCTGAGAAAGAAATCTCGAAAAAGGTCAGTCACGTTTTCGGTTATTCTGAAAGAGTTCTTCGTAAACTATTAAATGTTACAAATTCTGATGTCACGCCTTACCTTTCCTCAAATTTGCGATTATTACCAAATTTTCGAATGATAATTAACTTTGAAGGAAATTCAAGGACTTATACATGCGAAGAATGTGGCTATTCATCTATTTATTCTTACTTGCTAATCAAGAAACACATTATTCGAACTCATTGTGGTTTGGGAGGAAAATATTTGCAGACTGTCATGAAAGTCTCGAAAGGCAACTTAGAAATGAACCTATTTCACGATTGTGAACTCATTAATCAGATAAACAATGAAATCACACTAGATACCATCAATGCCAATGAGATGCTTACAGATAGCGAAGTTGAATCAGAAGACCAAAGCTTAATTTCTGAGACTATTAAATCTTTCTATAAGAAAGATCTAGAATTAATAAGAGAAGTTTGTTTAGGATATTCAACATCAATTTTGAAATCTCTTTGTGAGATTGAGAAGTGCCTTGACAGTCTTCCAGTCTTGGAAAGTATATTAGATAAATTTAAAACATATTCTGTACATGTTTATAAACGAAATGGCATTTTATTGTATATGTGCTCAAAATGCAATTGGTACTCAAGATCTTTAATTATAGACGTTATTAAACACATAATAAGTTTTCATATAAATTTATTTACACATCCTAAGGTTTTCAGGGAGATCTTTGAGACCTGTTGTAAGATGGATAAAGATTTCAGATTATTGTCTGATAAAGAAATCAGTGACGGAGGGTGGAAAGGACAAAAGATACTTGATGGTCTACCATTAAATTTTTCAGCTTCGTAAATAAAATCATTCTAAGAGATTATTGCTTGAGTTTCTCTGAAATTTTTAAAAAAAAATTGATTTTACAAAATATTATTTTATCAAAATTTTGATTCTTATAGTATTCTCCGTAAATTATAGTTAATTTTGTATTTTTTTTCTTTCGCTTCTCAAATTTTTTCTTACTTAGTTTCTGACTGTGGTAACTCTGCTACTCAATTAAATAAAAGTTTTCCAGCCTCAGTATCACACAACTATGTCTTCCAGCAAGCACTGGTGCCTCGCAAACATCAGGTATATTCTTTCTTTTTTCCTTTATTCATTTCGGCAGTCAATCTCAGATAATCTGATTTCATATTTTATAACTAAAATGTAAGATTTATATTATAATGAACTATTAATAATATTTAATTAATTATTTTGTTTTTATAAAAACTAAGATATTTACCTGTGCGAAAAAATTTTTCCACTTTTAAAATTTTTATTACTACTTATATTATTGAAACAATTACATTATTATTTTTTAAAAAAGATATTTTAAAATTAAATTAATATTTTAAAATTAATTAATATATTATCAAATCGAATTTTAAAAAGGACACTTTATAAAAATTTAATAGTTCAAAAACATGTTCAAATACTCACAATTCTCGTTAAATAGTAGTAATAATACTAATAATAATAAGCTGCTCACAAAACCAAAATGGCACAAAATAATAAAAATTCTGAAACAAAAACGCGTACATAATAATATTATAATAAAGGGATCAGTCAAGATACCTAAAAATATGATGGGATCTGATACATTGATTTAACTCTTCAATAGTATTTGCATTTTCTGTTTTGATGTAATATTTCCATTTTGCGAAAACCTCTTCAATAGGATTCAGTGGCGGTGTGCAAGGTGGTAGAAAATTCAGCTGAAAATGATGATCTTCAATTGTTTTTCTATTTCTAGCTGTTTTGCAGATTTGCATTATCCATAATTATTATTCAAGATGTTAATCCATGACAGATCCACTAAAAAGCATTAAAGCCTTCAGAATTTTACGCTTTATCACGTGTGATAAAAGAGATAAATCTGGATTTTGTTACTGCTGCACAAACCGACATATTTTTTGAGCTTATTGCACGAACACTTTTTCTTGCTGATGTCCTCACAAGGCTTCTTTCGTGATTGAATCTTGTGGAACAGCTGATGGCGAATTCATCGATAAATACCATACTTGATTCATTTTGCAGCAGATAATAAGAGCAAAAGCATTCTCGGATAATCAAATTCTTTGCTGTATTTCTGATGACATAAACCAATACTACTTTCTTGATTGAATAGCGCATTTGTGCCAAGCTCGTGCTTATAAAATAACAGAAATTACTAATGATAAACAAATTAAAGGTGTTGTCATAATTAGAAATTATTGTCTAACTACAACACTACTTTACAAATTTTAACTTTTTGTATCGGAGACGGCATTATGATAATATATTTTATTTTTGCACCAGATTTCGATTGTGAAGTCCTTTTTACCTGTAGGATATCTAGTTCAGGAAAAAATACATTTTAACGAATAATAAGACAAACACTTAATTTTTAAAGAAAATTATTTTTATTTACAAATTAAAGTTTTCTATGAGCTATTCTACAATGAATAGTAGGGGCATTGTTACGGTTTAATTGCCAGTAATAGTCTGCCATTTGCTCTGATACCTGTTCTTTGTGAAAGTCTGTTGGTTAGGTATTCATTTGCGGTATTATTCTTCTTCATGTTAATTATAAACGTCTTCATCATATTTAACTTGATCTGTAATGCAGATAATAAAACCTTTTCTGCCTCTACCAAAGGCATTATATGGACGCTATGTTTACCAGGAATAAATTCAACTATATTAGACCAATTTTTTTTGGAGTAATGCTCACAGTCTTCTCTACTGTCCCACAGGCACAGAAAGCATGAGAATTTGAATATTAACCTTACCCTAACTCGTACTCCGTTTGTACCCACAATTTTTTTATGAAAAAAAGACCTTCAAAATAAACCTAATTTAGTCTTCATTTTTTTCTAATTTAATGATTTTTGTAAATTTTATGATTTTTATAAATTTTACAATTTTTATGATTTTATGAATACCAAATATTGAATAAACCAAAAAATAAGAAAAACAGAAATTTCAGAAATTGAAATAAATATTAAATTTTTAAAAATACAAAATATTAAAAAATTCAAATTTATTCTTTTAAAATGTGGAACCGCAATACAACAGCAATCAATCTTCAAATAAAATTCATTAAAATCATAAAATTTGAAAAAAATCAAAACCAAATTGGGTTTATTCAATATTTGATATTTGACTTTGGTCTTTTAAAATTTATTATTTTTTAAAATATTAAAAAATTAAAAAAATAAATTCTAGCATTACAATATCTACAGGATTTGAATTTTGAAGACTTTGGAGTATTTATTTCTATCTTTTATTAAAACAAATAATAAGAACAAATTTCAGTTAATAAAATGGATAGCAGCATTATCCACATTAGCCAATCAAAATCAAATTTTTTTATATTAATAAATTTGCAGTGGTTTTAAAATTTTTGTTAAAATTCCGTTCTCATATTTAACTTTTTTAATTATAATTTTTATAATAATTTTTGAAATTTGATTCCAAATTATATTAAATTAAATACTTAATTAGTTATTATAGATGGTTCCGGAGTTTCGCAAAATTCAAGAAATGTTATTAAATGAAGAAAAATGCATCAAATTTTTATTCGAAAAAATATATTAGAAATTGCAAGAATTTGCCCATAATGCCAGAAACCTATGAATCTGTAAATGAGGAATAAAAGGTTCAGGTGTGGAATCAAAATATGCAAGAAGACAGTACCAAACAGAAAGGATTCTTTTTTTGAAGGGCATAATATTCAATGCTCTAAAATATTGTTAATTGCATATTACTGGTTAAATAAAATGCCAGCAGTATTCATTAAGGATTGCACGAAAACAAGTCCAAAAACCGTTTTCCACTTTCAAAAATCATTTCAAACAATAATAAGCAACTCATTGGATTTCAAAGATACTATTATTGGGGATGAAGGGATAATAGTAGAAATAGATGAGACAAAAATGGGGAAAAGAAAATATCGAGGACATCACGTTGAAGAGGCATGGGTACTCGGTGGTATTGTAAAACAGGCGAAAAAAGATATTTTTAACAAAGGTACCAGACAGATTCTCGAATACTTTATTGGACGTAATCACAAAACATGTCAGAGCAGGATCTATCATTTATACTGACATGTGGAAAGCCTATAATGGACTATCCAAATATGGGTATGGACATGAAACAGTTAACCATTCATTAACATATAACATATGTGAATGCTCTCAAAATGCAAATAAGACCAGGAAATAGAAAAAAAGATTTTATTGATGGGCATTTATCAGAATGTATCTGGAGAAGGAAAAATAAGAAAAATTTATGGGAAGGTTTTTTAAAAGCGTTGGAGTTTTATTAAAAATAATTTAATACTAATAAAAAATTAATATTACGTTTTAAATTTTAGATAATCAGCAGAAACAGGAAAACCATGCATAAAATGTATTTTATAAATGTATTCATATAATTGTTGAATATGTTTTATATATACATATTTCGGTAGATAGACAATTTTTAGATTTAATCATAAATTTTTTAATAGTTAAAAATAAGAAATTTGTTATAGATACATAATAAGACATTTTGTGGAATATCAATAATGAAGTCTTCTTCCTGATCCTTCATCGCATTCATCTTGAGATTCGATAATATCATTCATCTCTAAATTTCTAAATTTTGATTTTTATATCATATCAGCAGTCTTTTTATCTGAACTGAATGGAATTAATAACAATAATGCTTTAATGAAAACACCTGTTTTCAAATCGGTTCGAATTAAAAAATTTTTAGATTTTATCGTAAATTTTTTAATTATTAACAGAATTTTAACTGAGATTATCGTATAAATAATTTATTTAAATAGTTAAGTAGTTAAAAATTAAATTTAAAATATATATTTAAAGACTTACGTAGATACATAATAAATAATTTAGAGCATATAAAAAAAGAGGTATGAGAACGAAATTTAAACCGTTTTTCCTTCTCTTTTTGCACGTTGAATATTTATTTTATTAAATTTTATTTATTGTTTTTAGTAAGATTATATTTAAAAATAAATCTCTATAAATTGAACAACCTATTCTTAATTTCATAACATCTGTTAAACAATAAAAAAATATTTAAATTGGAAAATTAAAAATTTTGGAAGTTTTTTTAACCGATTTTGTCGTGTGCTTCGCTCGATTTTTTCTTCATGCAATTGTTTTAAAATTTTTCTTTTTTTATCACTTATTTAATTACAACCATAAAATTCTAAATATTTTTCAATATAATATTGGTTTGTATTGAAATAATGTGGGAAATATCTTTTTGGGATTTATTATAGTTGAGGTGCCTGAAAAAATTTTGTTTAAATTAACTATTTAAATCCATTAACTAACAATTTTAAAATTAAATAATTTTTTTTTAATAATATAGCAATTATTGTATTATTATATGAAAGAAATGTTAAAGTAAGACAATTTATATATTTCCATCTATATATGAATTAATGATTTTTTTTATGAAAGCTAGTGTACCAATTTTTTTTTGGATAGAAATATTTTAAACAAATCCATAAAAAATATGACAATTTTTACTTTATATAAACCTTCAAATTTTCAGGCACCTAGTTTATATATTTTGTACCTCTTTTTGTACCTTTAAAATCAAATGAACTTGGAATAGCTTTAAGTAGACATAAAGTAAAACTCTTTGAATCAACAAATCTTATATTAAAATGTTTTATTTATTTTTTATTAGTATCTTACGAATAATTTTAAATTGATAAACTTTTTCTAAATGTTTTTTATAATAATGAGAATTTAAATAAGTTATTTTATTACAACTAAAATTTAGAAATCTTACATTAAAATTGTGTAATTAACTTTGGCAGTTCTTCTTCAAAAGGGTTGTTGTCATCACTACTGGTATTGTCTTTAACATCATCATTTTGGTGCAATTCAGGTAAACCCATATGTGGTTTTGGAATAGGGAGATCGTATGAATGCTTCGTCGTATGGCTAAATGAATAACTAGGAATACTATCGTCTTTTTATTTTTCTAATTTATACCACTTTATTGATGCAAAAGTAGCAGTCTATTGAATGATAAGTAGGAACTCTCCAGATCAGTGCCAATGCAAACTGAATACATTTTTTTCTCAGATTACAATCCTGTCAAGGTGGAATGAGATATACAAATTATGAGAGACACTCGGATCTTATCATGCTTTCCCACTATATATAAAAAATAAACTTTATAAATGTTTAATTTCCATTGTTAGCTTTTTTCTGGTCTGCTGTTGTGAAAGAGCCACAAAAATTGTTAGGTTTACTCTTGCATTTTCAATAAGTGCTTCTTAATAAAGAAAATTTAATCAGATTTATAAAGTTTTATGGCAATTTATATTATCTGTGGAGACTACGATCAAAGTCGCAAAAAACTTCGACAACATCAAACAAAGACAAGAAGTGATCCTGCAAATAGACAATAACTTTATAAATAATTGTGATCATCCAAAACTTTAACCTTGTGATTTTAAACCTTTATTGATCTTGTGATTTCAAAACTTTATTGATCAATTGTTTATA
>JBBMKC010257146.1:0-10038 GCA_037834085.1 Bipalium vagum | reverse complement strand
TTATTATTATTATTATTATTATTATTATTATTATTATTATTATTATTATTATTATTATTATTATTATTTAATATTATAATGAAGTATTATTCATTATTTTTAATAGCATTATTTATATTTATATATAAAAAATATAACTATATTAGACATAATAAAACTATATTATTAACATATATTATATATTATATTAACATATACTATAATATACAAATTTCTGTAAAATTTAACAATGAAAGTAATAAATAAACAGTTTTTTTGGAGTTATATTTTCAGAAATTCCTTCTTTTTTTATTGACAATTTCCTGCCAATAATAAAGGGGACAATAATATTTCAATTAATTGAAATTCGTGAAAGCAGGAAATTATTTTATTATCAATATTATTATTATCATCGTTATTTATGTGCTAAAACCCAAAAATGTGGACAAACAAAACGACCCAAATGACCAGGCCCAGAATTGTCGTATCATTGTTTGGCAATAATTCCATCATTTACAAAATCAATATCCCCATATATGGCGGGCGAAACTGACAAATGAGTCCTCGTACTAATTAGCAGCATCCAATGACTTGCCTTTATTATAAATTGATTCGAATGACAATGAATTCCATAAATTGAGACCACTTAGCAATCGATACTGGCTTGGGATTAGATAATGATTTTCCATATCCTATTTCTCGAGATGGCCACTCTTCTCTGGTCCATGGTGGCCGACTGTGTCCTGTCGATCGATATCAACATCGGCGGAATATTTCAGGTCGACTCCATCAGTGAAACGGCCTTTACGCTGGCCATTCTGGAGCACAACCAGAACGTGAAGCGGAAATTTCGTCTGACCAGCACGTTGGCAATGTTGAAACAGTTCGACAGTAACGAAGTGATGAAGAAAATCTGTCAACAGACCTCCGAAAACAAGGTCGTCGCAATTTTCGGCAGCAATTTCAGTTTCGTTATTGAAGAAATCAAAGATCTGACTCAAATTCTCAAAATTCCCTTTTTCACGATGGATCATACGAATTTCCAGTTCGATAAAAGAGTGCATTCATTAAAACAAAATAATCCCAAAACCAACTACATCATACATATGCATCCGCCCATCATTGATACGATGATCGATTATTTGATTTCCCAGGAATGGTTCACGTTCAGTTATATCTGCAATTCTGGACAAGGGTTGTACAGGCTTCAGGATACAATAAGAAAAATCCATTCGAAGAAAGACTATATTGAACTGAACGTTGACGTTCGTTACATATCTGATCCTCGATTGGCGACGAAGGATTTGAGGAATCTGGACGCTTATCTGAGCAGTCACAGTGAAAAGCGAGTACTGATTGATATTGATACACCGAGAAATCTGGATCTAATTCTACATAGAATCGTATTAATGGGAATGAACAGGCCGGAATATCAATTCATCATCATGGGAGCTAACATGGATGAAATTGATCTGAATGAATTCAAATATTCCGGCGTCGAGATCATTGGGTTTAAGGTTCTTCTTGATCATGGCGATGCTTTTCAAAAATTTGAACAGAAATGGAAAGAATGGATCAGCACCTCTCGGAACCTCAATGGTGTTAATTTTATCTTTGAAGCCGGTCTAATGATGGATGCCGTAAGGACGTTCACGTCCGCCATAAATCGAGTCATTGACAACCCCTTGTCTTCTCATCAATTGCTGAGTTATCTGAAAAAGAAGAACAACGTCGACTGTTACACCCGGAGGTCTCCGAAAAGTAGGAAAATTATCGGATATCACAATGGTCGATATGAAATCAAGAATTCGGATTTGGGCCAAACGATTTTGGACAACATTCTAACGGAGAAACCCATCAACGGATTGACGGGATCATTAAAATTCAACGAAAACGGTATAAGGACCAATTTTACTGTCCAAATTCTGAAGGTCAAAATTGAAAAGGGTCCTGTCAATATCGGCAAATGGTCACAACCCAAAGGGATATTGATTGAAGAAATTCACAAGAAACCCATCAAAAAGAATCTGATAAAAAATCAAACAATTAAAGTCGTGACTATTGAATTGAAACCCTTTGTTCAGCTGAAAGTGGCCAAAGACAATGAAAAGCTTGAAGGCAATGAAAGATATGAAGGGTTCTGTATCGATCTTTTGAACCTAACAGCAACCTTATTGGATTTCAAATACGAAATTCATATCGTACGGGATAATAAATTCGGAGCGAAAATCGGAAAACATCCCAATGGATCGGAAATTTGGAACGGGTTAATAGGGGAGATATTGAACGGTACAGCTGACATGGTTGTTGCTCCTTTGACAATCAATTTTGCTCGGGCAAAAGTGGTCCATTTCTCCGAACCATTTCTGACCTTCGGACTGAGTGTCATAATCAAAAAGCCCGGGAAAAAGAAAGCGGGAATTTTCAGCTTCTTCCGACCGCTTTCGTACCCGGTCTGGGGCTGTTATCTGGCTGCCTGTTTTGTGGTCAGTTGCGGATTGTATATTATCGCCAGAATGAGTCCTCACGAATGGAACATCAGCAACCCCTACGATCCTTCCCAGCAAATAACCAGAGATTTTACCTTTTTCAATTGCGTCTGGTTCTCCATTGCAGCCTTTGTACAACAGGTAATTGATTTCAGTGCCGATTTAAACAAATTATTTATTTATCAACAAGTCCCAGCGTCATTAACATTGAGAGACTTTTATTTTGATTATATTTATTACGATAATATTTAATATAATTCCTGACCAACGAATTTTCCAATGCCTAAAAATGATTGTGGAAATATTTCTGACTATTTACCATTCGAGTACAATTCTCATTTTAAATAACTTAAGAGGTCCCAGTGGACGCGCGTTGGTTTTGAACATTGAAGAAATTGGCTGTAATCTGATTATGTTGGATAATGATTTCATCTCGCTTTTCTGATCAACCCATTCACCAAACGCTTACGCTACGTTCTCATACAATAAGGGAAGCGTCTTTCTTTTCCGGTCATAACTGCTACCTATGAACAGGCATGGCTCCACAATGAGACTGCTGTTCACTGTTTCTCATACAGCTTTCCACAAACAATGAAAATCATTATTCCACTGCAAATAACTCAGTAGTTTTTTTTTAATATCCCCTTATCAAAATGATAAGCAGCATTATACGCTTTAATGTTTTAATTGGGTGGTGAAAATGTTATCTTGAAATTTGCAATGGATTTATTTATTTATTCCATTTTGAATTGAAAAGACAATAATAATAATAATAATAGTAATAAAGATAAAAAATGATAATAATAATAATAATAATAATAATAATAATAATATAGATAAAAAATAATACTGATAATAATATTAATAATACTTAAAATGATAATAATATTAATAATATTAATAACGTGGAGACTGCGAAAGAATAAAAAACAATTTTTATGATCTGTGCAAACAATATTATATAAATAATTTTTATGGCTATAGTAAAAAAAAGTGTGATTATTTGATAAAAAAATTTTTATTTGGTTAGTTTTTATTCATGTTCATGTAAAATAAAAGCCTCAGAGAAATTATCCTAACCATTATAAATATTCTTATTCTTATCATTATTACAACTATTATTATCAATTAAATTATCTTAAATAAATAAAATATATAATTTAAAAATGGAAAACCCGATTTACTAAAAATAGAATTTAATGTAAAAAATATTAAAAAGGAATAAAAATTAGCCAAAAATTTAAAAACAGAAATAATATAATTTTAAAAATAGAAGTAAGCTACGTCTGAATAATATTTAAGATCAGCATAAAACTGATTAAGGGATACAAAACCAAAAAAAGGCACTACGCAGAATTCGCCTACTTTGTTATCGGTAATTTTTAATATTTTTATTGTTATTATTGATTTTATTAACGCTTGGCAATTTGATATAGAATTGCACAGGTCATATATTTTTAAAATCACTCTTCTAATAATTACTAGTAAATAGAAACTAGAATTATTTGTCTTTTTTATTTGCATCCTCTTTTTTCCTTTTTTGTTTACAATTTACACAGCGGTTAGGGATGGTAAATTGTCTCAGGGCTTTTCCACTGCTTACAAGGTAACTGTGAAAGGATATTTACATTGGTTCTTATTAAATCAATTTGTAACTATCAGTTTTTGCCAATAAACACATTTGTTATAAATCGATTTTTTTCTTACTTTGAGTTTTAATGGTATGGTTCATAATAATTTTGTTAATATTAGTTCCGAAATACACACTATAAATATTTTGTTAAGTTGCCTAAAGTCCCGATTCGAACGACTTAACCTCATAAAATCATCTCACTTTTCTAGGAACTTAACAATAATAAAGACTGAGTATTTAAAGGGTTTTCTAATTTCTAAATTTTTATATTATGCTTATATAAACTTTTAATTAATTGTAAATTTAATTTTAATATTTATTTTTAAACAATTTTAACAAAATGAATCTTGATATTTAATAGTACAATATATTAATTTATTAAGAATGGAAAATTTGTTTAAGTATTATTGTTTTAAAATGACATTCAAAATATATTGTTCAAACTGTGACTGATTTTGTTGATATCGCTGCTAACAAAGACAATAATAATAATTTAAATGATAAATATAATACTTTATAAATATAATTATAATAAAAATAATGATAATAATAATAGTTATTATTATTATTATAAATTTATACTAATACTAATAATATATAATATAATAAAAATATTTTGGTCACAGTATGTAATTAATCCGAATGAGAAATTCCTCAATAACAAATTGCTTCGTCAATTTGATAAATGGAAATAAACATTCAACTGTTTTGCTCTGCTCAATTTTTATAATATTAAAACGTCCCAATATTTATGAGTTAATGAATGTCTATTTTGAAAAGTAGAGGAAAATAAAAACGAAGTTAATATTAATCCGCAGAGAATAAGAAATTTCATTTTGTATTATTCCCATATTTTAAATTCACTTCACTTTTATTTGTCCTGGAAAGACTGCTTTTATTTCGCTGAGCTCTTAATCGTCCGAGTGGATCATCATATCAATTAATTTTATTTATCACAATAAAGTGACATTTCTGGTCATAAATTACCATCGTCAATTTCAGTAATGCGTTCTATTATACCAGCGAATAAAGACGTCTTCCAGACGATACTCAGATCATTATTAATTAGCAGAGCTCATCCGTCAGTTGAGTCGAAATGACAAAGGAACTTCGTTTTTTGTATCATTTGCCTTCTTGATATTATGGGGGCATAATTGATTTTCCAATGAATCGTGACAAATTATCTTTACAATGATAATATATCAGACTGTCATTCCCCATATGATGGGCAAATTGTTTATTGGGCTCCTGGAAAAGTATAAAACTTTTTACCAAAAATCCATCTTTAGTTAGCGGAAAATTTATAAATTTATTTTTATATTTAATTATTTATTGTTTTTATATTTAATTAAATCAATAAAACCTTGCTATTGTTTTAATTTGTTAATTGGATGTATTTAAACAAAACATTTACTTTTTTATTTATAATATTGTTTCGATTTATTTCAACAAAAAATTTTTTCTTCTTTTTATTTAATAATAATAATAATAATAATAATAATAATAATAATAAAATATTTAATAAAATCATTATCACATGTAACAATTTGTTCAAATATTTTAATTAAATTAAATAATGATCAGGAGAAAAACAATGTCAATAAAAAGGTTTTAAATAGATTATGGAATATATTGCATATATAAATGTTACCAATATCGCCCTGTTTAGTTAAAGCAAGCATGAAATGTTACATAAATAAAGTTGGTCTAACTGTAATTAAATAAATTAATGTATAAATTAAATTAATTGAAAAAAATAATTCCGACAGGATTCAAGTTAGAAATCAAGAAATAGGATTAAAGAAAAAATCGTAATCTTTAGAAATGGGAAATTATTTACAGTTATAAATTGTTTATAAAAGGAAAATAATAAATTATAATTATTAAAATTTATCTCGTTTAAGTTGACAACAATTCTGCTGTATTCTGTAAATTGAACATCAATGTCCCTATCAACATTATTCTTTAAATTTATAATTTATTTTTTAACGGTTTATATTGATTTTATCCGAAATTCTTGTTACTCTTTCCACTCTTTATTATACAGGGTGTGTAGTGAGTATTAGATTTTAAAACGACACAAGAAATTTATTTTTAAATGCTTTGCAACCTCTTTTACTTTATATGATTTTTGAAATTTTATTTAAGTGTTTGATTGTTTAAATCAGTTAATATAATCATTAGCTATCAATTGAAGAACGTTTCGAAGAACTGAGCTAATGACTCAGAAGAATTCAGCAAAATGTATGAATACACTCTGTTTACCTAAAAATTAACAGATTTAATCTCAGGAATATAGTGAATATATTCGGGTCTTATCTAATCGATTATGGTATAGATTATGGTTCTTCAGATAAATCAAATTAGTGGAATTAAATTTTGGAAAAATTAATGTGCAGCTTTTACATTTCGTGATTAAAAAACTACACAAGGTTCATGATGATTTTTGTCAGTGTAACAGCTAATACCAGATTAATCAAAAGATTTCAAGCATTAGGGTCAGTGACTAATAGACGTTGTCTGACAGGTCTAGTTTTCAGAAAGAAAAAGAATCGATTGTTGAAGATGAACTCAAAAGACAATAGAGAAACAAAGAATTTGATGTGACTAGCTCAGTTGATGATTTATAAGGTACTCGTACATCGCAAAGTATTATCCGTGGTAGACTTTGTTTATATCCCTACAGATTGTATTAGTTACAATTAAATTGGATGATGTGTTACGGTCAGATGAATAGTATTTCACGTTATGTGACCGAGTTAATAGGCATAATTTCATAATTTAGGGATGTCAAAATGAGTTCTATTAGCCTAAAATTTGCGTGTGGTCTGGGTATTCAGCAAAATACATTTTGATAATGTTTTCTTTCCCTGATACAGTGATTGCTGAGAATTATAAGGAAATGCTGTTTTTACATGCAATACCACAAATAAAAAGAAGAGTTTTTGTCACCGAAATCTTCCAACAATATGAAACACCTCCACATTACGCTTAAGATGAACAAATAATTTCAAGGGGACTACTACTACGTCAAAATTCGCCAAAAATATCTCCACTGTACACTTGTTTTTGGAGTCTTGTGAAAGGCAGAATTTACCATAATTTTATATCACAAGACTTGGAGGAACTGAAGATTTGAATAGTTGAAGTGATATAAAATATCAATCACGATTAATTGAGATGATCTGTCCATAATCTACCAACCAGATTGGAATTAGTTATGCAGGATGAAAGCGATTCAATTGAGCATTTGGTATTTTGGTAACTAAGTATATATTCATACTTGGTGTGCCCAATAAATAGTGAGCCTATATATAGAAAGGTTAATGTGAATTAAAAGAAAATAATTATATGAAGCGCAATATATTATAGGTAAATGTAAGATATTTGTTTTAATATATTATTTTATGTTTAACAGGTATAATTATTATATATAAAATATTACAAAAAATATATATGAAAATCTATTAACAAAAGGACATTGATAGATTTATAACGTAAGAGTTACCCTCAAAAGTCTTACGTTGTTCAAGGCCAAGGCCCCAAAAGAATAAAGTATTAAATGATCAATATTTTTTTTAAAAATATTTTTGTTAAGAAAATATTCTCCATACAAATATACCCACACTGCCCTAAAATCCCAACAAAAGACGGAATATTATTTTGCAATTCTCTCCGTTATATTAAATTAGTTTATTTAATCACGTCTAATAATATAAAAAGTTTTGATTATTTGGGGATAAAGAATGGGTAAAATTTGAGAGACATGGTCAAGAAAAATTTAATCCTTCGGCAACGTCATGGTGAACGGTGAAGAGGAAGATGTGTTTAAGATTTTATTTGTCTGATAATCCTTACTGGAAAAATTAATCAATTTCCTCATTCATTAAAAGAATCATGGAAGGCGCTGTTCATTATTTCTCCCTGCTTGTATGGGTTACAAAATGCAATAATAACGAAAAATTACTTAATTTTTTTTCCTTCAATCAGCTTCTGTTAATAAATATTAATTTTATATTTATTTGATGATAACTATAAACAGAATTTTTCACGTTAAAAAATATTTATAGTTGAAAAAATTTGCTCATTTATTTCCTGAATCTAATGAAGTGTCAAATCTGTCAGGAACATTTTCTCATAATTAAATGATGATTTCATTTAATTTTGCAATGGAAAGATTTTCATTAGATTTTTCTGATAATAAAAAGTATTTACAAAATCTATTTGTTGTTGCAGAAAATATAAATAAATAAATTGGTAAAAAGAAATCGTGTTAATTAGAATTTTGCTGAATATGAGTATTATTATTATTATTATTATTATTATTTTTAACAGTATATAAAATATTTTTTGATTAAAAGTTCTGTTTATCTTTATTAAATTACCGAGTTGTCATTGAATCGAATTATAAATGTGATAAAATAAATAATTCTTCATTTTTGGTTATCTGCCTCGACATATTATTTTTTTCCTAAATCTGTATTGGTAATAATTGGCCAAATAATTTGAATTTTCATAATTGAGAACATTAAGTACTCTGAATTTAGTTATTGTGTGACGTCATTGTGAAATCATGTGATTTGTTTCCGCTGGATTTCTTTCTCTATGGTAACCTTAAGGAGTAAATACACACATACATGAGGAATATCTAAAAAATAAACATATTTGATGGCTTAAAAGAAGAAATTCGAAACACAAATTCTGAAATTCTCGACAAAAGTTACAAATCTTATACAAAATTTCATCAGGGCACTCAATATTTGCGGATATTTGCCAGGAAAATATATCAAATCTTTTGTTTCTTAATCTCAATGTTTGTCAATTCAAACGAAGTAAAGCATTTTCAAAATTGTAAAAATAGGGTATTTCAAAAACTGCACTTTTAAAAATTCTAATATATCAAAAAAATCCAATAGAACTATAAACATATTTATACAGATTCAATTAGTTAGATTTAATCTCCATGTTTCTTGAATATCTCATGAAGTAGATTTTTCAGGCGTCCGAACTATGTCATCTTATTTTTCATGAAATTTGTCTGATATTCCGAGAGAGAGAATTTCATATCTGAAAAGTGAAGTAAGAATTTTATATTCCATGTTTTTGTTAAAAATTCCATGAACATTATATTGGATGAGGTCTAAATATTCAACTCTTTTGATATTCAAGATCTTTTGAAGGAAAGCCACATGATGTTCAACATTAATAAATAAGTTACGATCTAAAATTTAAAAACAGAAATTACCGCAAAAAATTGCAGGAAAATATATATGAAACTTCATGCCTTGTGGCTTTTTGTTTACCGTCACCATCTACCGCCAACCAGAATAAATTATCTTGTCCAAAAAGTAATTGATCGTTTTTCGTCAACAACCACAGTATGGATATTCAGATTTCTAAGCAAACTTTGTGCTTATTTTACTTTCTGGAAATTGTGATCCTCTGTTATTTGATGAGACACCCACCTTGCATGGACCAACTTTAATAATAACTCATGATTTTATAAAGTAACTAACGCAGAGATTTCATTTACCAGGTATTTACAGGGTATTCTACAAAATTTTTCTTGTATTCAGAAAATTTTCAAAAATTCTATTTCTTTTTGAAACATGGAACATTATTTGAAGAATACAACGTACTTGTAATCCTAAATTAATTTCAATAAACCACAAATTTTGTTTTAATTATATTTATTTATTTTACAAATATTGATTTGTAAACCTCTACCAAAAATAATTTTTATATATACTTCTAATTTATCTAAAACTGAACACAAAATATATTATTAATAAAATTCCACAATGGGTTACAAATTAAAGTGATTCTTTATGATTTTCATTTATTTAAGGGTTTTAATTATTGATTATTATTATTATTATTATTATTATTTTTATTATTATTATTATTATTATTATTATTATTATTATTATTATTATT
>JBBMKC010257135.1:0-10038 GCA_037834085.1 Bipalium vagum | reverse complement strand
ATAATAATAATAATAATAATAATAATAATAATAATAATAATAATAATAATAATAATAATAATAATAATATTTAATGACTTTGAATATTTAATCATACATCAATAAAAAAAATAATTATTATTTCTACAATATTCAACGGTAATGGTTTTTTTCAGAAAAACAATTAATTCAAACATATCAAAAAAATTTGAAAATTGTTCTATTATAAAAGAATTATGTCAAAATTTTTATTATTGAAAATTAACATCAATTCTTGAATATAAAATAAAATAAAGGACAAAAGAGATAAGGAGGAATTAAATTCCTGTGAATATAAAATAATATAATTCGCCCATTGAAATTTTAAGAATCTTAAATTTCGTAACAAAAGCTCAATGTAATAAAATATAATTTAATATTAATAATTTCTTAACTATAATAAATATTTAAAACATTTCTCGTTATTTTTACATTAATATTTCTTTTTGTTTTATTGCAAATAATCAATATTAATTAAAAGAATTAAATCTAAATAAAGTTTAAATACCAGAATTTGACTGAAAATTTCCATCTAGAAATTTTCTTACTTATAATTTAATTATAAAATTTTAGGAACGTTGCGTGACTATGAATTTTTTAAGATAACATCTTTGAATAAAGATGAAAATATATAGAATTGTATATTGATTGAAACTATTTTCATATTTACTACATTTGAGCTGCAAATATTTGTTATTTTTAAATTGAATAATAATTAAAAAGAATTAAAATTCATTTAATTCGTCATAATGAAATATTTCTTATTCCATGGAAGTTAAATATTTCAGTTAAAAATTCCCATTTTTACAAAACAACAATACACATAACATTATTGATTTAATTTAACCAAAATTAAGTGATTAATTTAATAAAAGTGTAAATAATATACAGTCATGGTCATAATTCATCTGCCACCTTCAATTTTATAAAATGGTTTTAAAAATGTATTTCGTTACAAAAGATTTATTATAAAAACATGTACAAGCAGTAGGTTTTTGCATAATTTTTAGTATATATGATATCATTAACATTTAGTGTGTTTACCCTTTGCTGCAAGTACTGCAGCCAGCCTGTTCGGCATTGAATCAATCAATTTTGAGCAATAGCTCATGTAATTTTGTTAAACATGTTTAATTATTTCAATTAAATTTTCGTATGGCGTAGGATTATGCAGTGAGTTTTTGTTTAAGAACTGTCCAGCAGTTCTCTATGAAGGATAAATTTGGAGAGTTTCGTGGCCATACACCCAGGACATTAATGTTATTATTAATAATTCAAGCCTTGCTGATGCGTGCCTGATGGCAAGGCGCTCCATCCGAAATCGGATACCATATGAACTCACTCAATACAACAATATGTCTTTCTCTTCTTAGTAGACAGTGTGGAAAATTGTTCTTATGGAAAGTCATAATGGGAGATGAGAAATGAATTCAATATGATAACCGAAACGTAAAAATCAAGGATGTATTCTGGAGAACCATCAACGTCAGTTACAAAGTCAAATTTTTTCGGAAAAAAATACTCTCCATTTGATGAGATATTTAAGGCGTGATATACGATGAGATGTTGGAAGTCAGTAAAACAGAAACTGCCGATTGCTAAACAGACCAATTAATCAAGTTGGAGTTGAAACTTTGGTTTAGTGGGAAAGAAAACGACCTGTGATATTGTTGTATGACATCTTTAGACCACATATAGCTTCAAAGGACACCACAATGAAGCCTTCCTGGGAAATCTTGAAGAATCGGGTATAATCACCAGATATTGCTCCAATTGATTATCATTTGTTTGGGTACACACTTTCTATCAGTTGATGCAATTCGAAACTGACTTGAGAATTGTTTGGCTTCCAAACAGCCAGAATTTTATCAAAATGGAATTCATCAACTGCCTCCAAGATGGCTTAAAGGTATTCATAACAATGGCGATTACTTTGATTAATAGATTTTTATCACTTCTACTAAAATAAATTTTGAAGGTAGCTCAAAATTTGAATTATTTATTTGTAAACTTAATATTTATAATAAATTCGTTTCAACTATTTATCTAAAGTGACAAGAAAACTAATGAAATATTATATAGCAACATAGATATTTTCTAATTTTGTTTTAATAAAATATGTATTTAAAATGAATAATAAGAAAACATGAAATCAGGAAGGTGCCAAAAACTTCCTAAAACTGATATACTAATATTTGTACGCCAAATCTTATTAAATGGAGGTCAATGTCAACAGTAGATGTTCCTGCGCATGCTTCCAAATCCAAAAATAAATTTTGGAGGTCAATGATGTCAATATCTTCCATGGCTTAGTATTATTCAAGATATGAACCCAAAAGATAATTCATCGGGGCGTAAGGAGTGCTTTCCGGAACGAGATTGTGATCTACCAACTGACAGTGACAAGTTATTCTCAACGTTAAAGGAAATATCAATGACTTAATGAGTAGCAATTCGTATCTTCTTATTTTGATTGAACCCATGATTGACCGTGTTAAGACATTGTATAACATTTCTGATGGCATAATATGTTTGTGCTTATTTCAATAAATGTGAAAAGATAAGCTTTTAAACATGTGTTCTTTTCAGTGCCAATGACAGTAATAATTAATCAGTTATTATTTTCATGATAATTTTTATAAAAGAAAAAAATATTTATGTATAACAATATTAAATTTATTAATTATTAATTTATTATTTGTTTTAATAAATGAAAAAAACTGAAACCAATTACAAATATAAAAAAACGAGGGTTTTAATATTTATTTTATAAAAATTGAAATCTTTACCTTACTTCTTTTACTCTCCTTTAAACATATATATAACGGTTTTACTTTTTCTTTTACTAAAACCGTATACTTTTATTATTGATAATAAAATGTGTTCTGAGAAGATATTTACCATTGTTCAGGAGTTTTTCTTAATTTTCACTTTGTCGCTTATTTATTCACCAAATTCGCTTTATTTTCAAGATATTCTGTATTTCCTATTAACTTATAGCCGGAGTTGTTAATCAATATCCTTTCCTTATTTTCTAAAGAAATACAATAATTTTGCAACAATAGCTCAGGAACTTTACTTATTTGATTTTATGAAGAACTTTATTTGTGGAAAGATCAAAAGGAAAATGTTACCGAAAATAATAAAAAATAATTAAGGGTACAGTTGAAAAAAAAATTATTACAATTACAGAGATCAGAAAAATTGATTGCATCAAAAATGTTTCTTGATAACATCATAGGAAATGAATGTAATAATTTTATTTTATTTATTAATTTATAGAAGAGTGTGAAAACAGTAAATAGTTTTATAACATTGTTATTTTTAAATAAAGATTTATTCCGTTTCTAAAGTCAAAGAGAACATAATATAATTATCTTTATTATTACATTTGTTGACGTTTTGTACTTCTTTTCAAGAAGAAAAAAAATAATTTTTATGAATATTTTTATCAACAGAAACACTTTTTCACTTATTCCAATCAGTTTGTCTAAAAATCTTCTAAGGGTTTAATCTCTATCATATGTATGTTAACGTAACAATGGGAATTAATAAAGAGGTTTACGCATTTTTTTCAAAAAGGAAATCTAGGGAAAATCTAAAATTTGTTAAATGTTTTTTTTTGTTTCTGTAATAGAACTTCCCAATTTTTTCAACTTTGTTTATAAGGAATTATTGTTGTTTACCTAGTCGTGAAATTCCGCTAGCAGTTCTGCAGGGAATTTCTGTGAAATTATTTACAATCGAGCGTATGTGACAAAATCATATTAATTTAGAAAGAAAAATAAAATAAATTTGGTAACAGATTTTGAAATATAAACTTGTTCATTCATAATGCCAGATGAAATCGAGCTAATACTACGGATAACAATTTGCAAAAGAATAAAATTATTCAGCACAAAGTTGTAAATAACTTACAGCTGTATTAATAACCAAATGTTTAAATTGGTTATGGGTTTTATTACTTATTTTTCTGCCATATCAAATCTTAATACGCAAACTAATTTTAATTATCAAACCATGGAAATTCTATGTTAAATTATTAAACTCTATTATTTAAAATCAATAAATTTCATAATACTTATATAATAATATGTATTTAAAATAAGTTACTTATAATTAATTTTGGAAAATTTATTATAAATTTAATTTTTTTTATATTATTATTTTAAATTTTTATTATTATGTTTTAAACCATGATATAATGTAATTTAGGCAATTCTTTAGTTAAGCGGTATTTTAAGTATCACACATCTTCAGACATCTGACGCGTTGCTCACGTTACACCTTCAAGAATTCATAAGAAGTGAACCGCACAAGAACAGTTAGGCGTTTTCCGCCTTTATTTATAGTCACACTAGCCAGCACACACTTTGCGCAGTATATTTTAACACTAAATGAGATTTTATTTAAATACCTTATTCTTATTTATTTTACAACGTTCAGGAAACTGATGTCAATTTTACGCATCGAATAACTGAAAGGTTACCATATTTTAAATTATGAATTTAAAATAAAAAATTCCCATGTCTGATTACACTCAATCTTAAAAAGAAAAAAAATTCATTAAAAATTTCTTTTCAGAAACATACTGTGGATATTATTAAATAGTCGAAAAATGGTCAATATTTACAATACATATTAGCACAGAAATTTAGTTATTGGTTAGAGAAATAAAGATTGTAAACTCTTTAAGTTGTATCTTTTTCTTAAGGTTGAAGAATGATAAAGCCACTAGGTGACTGTTCGAACACCTTGATTGTTAAATTATATATTTATGAGAATTAATGCTAAATTTAAATAAAAATTTTTTTAATTTATTTAGAAAAAGTAGAAATTAGACATACCTTGTTCTGAAAAAGTGATGGAAGTATTTTTACGATTTTTGGATGAATGAAGAAATTGTGGAAGATTTGACGTAGATGAAAATGAAATGCCTAAAGATTTTTTCAATGGATTTTGTGACAAATAAGACGGTCTTAAGAAGAAAGGAAGTATGTCTCCGAAACATTTCAATCTACAATCAAATCAGATACGCACCAGAAAATGTCAATCAAGGACATTCTCCTATGATCCATGCTGATAAAAAAAATCCGGTAATTATGAATCATGTCGTGTTTTCATTATACACAGTCCTTATTTGTATGATTCATAATATTTTATAAATTGTTTCCGGTTTTGAAAAAAAGTTTATTTGTTAATTTTATATTATTATATTATCCAATAATTATACTTCAAAAATAGAAATATTTGTTAATTGTATTAATTAATATAGCCGATCTTCAGTATAATACAGAAACAAATGACTTTATTAGAAATGATCTTAAAATTGAGTCTTTTATTTGGTAAAATATTTGTGAAATTTAAGAATGGAATAAAAAATCAATACCAACAGAAGATATTTGATCTGTCACAATATCCTGGTTAAATAAGATTGGGTTTTCTTTATTTACTTTCGAATTAAAACTTTTATTATAAATTATGAGACAAAGAAAATCCGAAATTTGTAATCAGTTTTTGACCCTGTAATACAAATGGTTGTAAAAGAATAAAGTAGTAAAAATAGTTTTTGTCAGATTTTATTTTAGAAAAAGTGAGATCAAATATTTCTTGTTTTAATACAATTAAATATAATTTTAAAATTAATTGACTGTTGCTTGTGCAAATATTTATTTAATTAAATACCTATATCTAAATATAGGGTTAATCTTCAATATTTCACTGGTTAATAAATTTCAAAATGTTAATGAATCAATATTCAAAAATTTATTTCGTCCACTTATTATCGTGTTATAAATAGTCAATTTTTTGTATATATTATTAGGGTGAGTAATAAGAAATATCGGTCTACTTTATAAAGTGACATTTGAATATTTATATTGGTAAATCAATTAATAATTGAATACTGTATTTCGTTATTTAAGTAAGATAATATATTTAATGACATATAATATTTATTGTTCAAATGTTCCAAAGTAATATTAAAAACGTTTTATGTTTGGAAATTAATAGTTTCCATTTTAGTTAAACAAACCTTACTATTTTAAAATTTGATAAAATGATTATTAATTAGTTTAGTTGTGCTATGGTCTCATGTAGACTGATTTTTAATATTTAAAATTGCAATAATTTATTTTCATTTTGGGTTATGCATTTTTTATCTCTCTGGACAAGATAATGTGTTGAGTAAAGAGTTAAAATTGTTGAATTTAAGGAAATTTAGCCATCATCAATAATAATTGATGTTATCCCAATAGACCTCGTGGTTTGGAGTCATGTTAAAATATAATTTATGTACAACTTTCAAGATTTGAATTACATAATCAGTATGTCTTTAGTTTTATTTTGTAATGGGAAATCTTTCCGCATCCAACATATTCTCCAGATATAGCTCATTTAGCTTTCCATATATTAAGGTCAAAGATACTTTCTCTGGAAGATATGCAATTCAATTCGTAGGCAGATGTTGAAAATTGTGCGTCCATTGAATTCATTCTAAAGAAAATTCATTTTATTGCGGCGAAATATACGTTTTGCCATATGTATTGGGGAAAGTGGTTTTGTATGAATTGTGGTATGAATTTAAGAAAAACTCCAGTTCCACGTAATTTATGAAAAATATTTGAATACATTACAGCTGGAGAATAAATTTGAAGATGTAAAAAATGCTTCAAATAATCCAGTCTGTCTCAAACTTAAGTTCGGCAAAGGACGTAAAGTTACTGAACTCCATTTGTATTCATCAAAATTTATTATAGAATCAGATTCTTTAAGAAGGGCATAAAAAATTAAAAGGTCGATGAATAAAAATTGCTTATATATTATTGGTAAACTGTTGTTTTATTTATTTAAATAAATATTTATTAAATAATTCTTAGTTGACTCCTAAAAAGATATATATATTTCTTGACAGATTTTCAATTTAAAAAAGACACCAGTTTCCTGATAATATATAATTAGTTTCATTTATTCAATATAAAACCTTTGAATATTATATTTCAAAATTATTAAATTTTTTTATAATACAAGTCTTTTTTAAAGTTAATTATTATTTCAGTAATTATTTATATTATGTATTCTTTATTATACAATTGTAATATAATTGTAATATTTATTAAATTTATTTTATTATGAATAATTATAAAATCATGGAAGAGAGAACTGACTTAACAAAATTGTTATTAAACTATTAGGTCGGTAATATTCTTTTTTCGTGATTTTATTATTTTATGGTTTTGTTTTAGTGTATCATATATCTTTAATTTCAAGTACATTTATTTGGAAGATCTTTTGCTGCTCTACAATAATACAGTAATTTTTCAAAATTGATAAGTTTGAAACGCAGTGCCAAATTGATCAAAAACATAATTTCCAGAACCTATTGCTATTTTATCTTAATCATGGTCAAAAGTTTGCAAGAACGATTTAAGAAATTTGTAATATCTACGTAAAAATCTATTTGATCTGGACCACTGCAAAAGGTTAGTATGAGAAATTCTCAAAATAACACATTCAGCTTTCTAGACACTCCAGTTATCTGTCGACCAACCAATTCCGATTATAATCAATTGATCATACTTCCAAAAATGACGGGCATCAAACTTGCCTCAAAGGATGAACAACAACACAATTACAGTCTTCCACCACTTAAACTAAAATTTGTATAGTCATAAACTGTATACTTGTGTGTCATATCAACTGAACCAAAAACTTAGTGGTTAAAAAATTTCAGGTGAAAAAGTTTCCAGATACAGAGCAACACGAGGCCACAAAGAAAATTTTCTTCACAGAAGAAATACAAACTTTAGCTCAATAAGTATCAGTTGGCTCCTGTTTGATCAGAAACGCCTAGAATGAAACAAGGTATGCATCTCAAGAACATCATGATCTCTGTTTGGTGGAATTGGACGGGCCTCATACTCTGACAAAGGATTTTTAAAAAACCAAATGGTTGACAGGCACCTATACATGACTAAATTGCGTTGAAAGATGAAATATGAAAGAGAAAAAGCAGGATAAAAAAGTTCTCCTTAATAACATTCTCCATATTTCCTACATCTTGCTTCCGCAGATGTCTATCTTTTTGCTGGCTGCCTAACCCAATAAAATGTATTACTTTTGAGAATGAAAGAGACCTTAAAAAGTGGTTATCTAATCTCTTTTTGAGTCTATCTAGCAATTCCTGGAATAACGTTTTCGACAAACTGGTGGAAATATAGAAGTACATCATAAATAATAACGAAAATTAAATTATCGACTGTTTTTTTTTCATTATCATTTATAAATAAAATGTTTTATTGCTTATATATTATTCAAAATCAGGAAACAGTGTGTTACAACCTAATATTCCTAGTGACAATTGATTTTAATTAAGAAATAAACTGTTTTCTAAAGATATTTTTATGATATGATTTATATTATTTTATACCATTTATTATATTTTATTTACATTTTTAAAAATTAATTGAAAATAATATATAATAATTATAATAATCAATCACAAAAAAGAAATATAAAATAATTAATCAGTTAAACTACTATAATCGATAAAAATAATAATACCATAATAAAGCACGGATGAAAGCAAATAGAGAAAAACAATTAATTAATTAATAATTTTCTCACCAATAACGAGGAAGCTCGATAAAGACAGAGAAGCGCCCATCGAAACTCCAACTATCCAGTTAGTTCCAATTCCCATAATTATTCCGATCACAATGAAAATAAAAACGGGAAACATAAACAGTAAAAGTGATGGCTGCAAAGTCTTTTGGTTGTTTATTTTTGTCAAGCTGATCAGCTCATCTTAACACAAAAATTAAAATAAACTAAAGAGAAGAAATTTAATTTTATATTAAAATCATTCACAATGAATCGGATCATATTTCATAACGAATAATCTCATTTTATCAGTAAAATATTGTATTTAGATCAAAATTGAGATCACCCTTTTCAATGTATTTTTTTAATTTTAAATTTTTTTAAGTAATGGAGACGTTCATTAAAACAATTAATTTAATAAAATATCATTAATAAAATTTTAAGCTGGAAATAATGAAGTTTTCTCTGATTTGATTTAGGGTACAAAAAATACCGTTTTCATCGTAAATCAATATATGACTGCAAAATGAAATTGGAATTTAATATATTTAATTAAATTTTACTAATTAAAATTTATAAAATATTTAAATACAAAATTTATTGTTTCCCAGAGTTACAATTGCATTTTAAATACAGAAAATACTTTTGGAAAAAAATGTTTATTTTTCCAATAAAGAATACTTTAATTGATCTTATCAATGTTTACAACATTTCTTGAAAATAAAAAATATTCTTGTTTAAAAAATTAAACAAAAACCAAATATAAGAATAACGAAATATCATCTCATCAATATAATAATCATTTGATGTATTTGGACCCTTGAAATACTTCTCTTTGAAATCAAAGGTATTTTAAATGGCTGAAGCATTACCATGGTTAACTATAAAAATTCAATTAACGAAATAATAAAATATTCAATTATTTGTTTTTATCAAATACCGTTAAACAATATATAACAAAAATATTTGATCAAAGAATGGATTAAAGTGCAATTAGAAATTGAAAAATGAAACTAAATAAAATAAACGTAATTCACAAGAAAAATTCGCAAAAAATAAAAAAACGTTAAATAATTTTTAAAAGAAACAAAAGAATGATGAGATAAAATCAATAATTTGAAAGAAAAAAGATCTCAAAACCCACTGCTATAATTTATTTATCATTTTAAGTCGTGCAAAAGAATTTCTGCCTTATAATCTCTCGTTGTAAACTTATTAAACATATCTTCAATAATATCTAATTAATTATTATTAATAATAGTAATATTGATTAATACAGGGAAATTTCAAAAAATATTATTGTCATTATACATTTAATTTCATTATTTATAATTTCATAATATAATTATTGATTTTTTTTAATTTTGATTATTTTAAACAATGAAATTTTTATATAATACTGAAATATTTTAAACATAA
>JBBMKC010257126.1:0-10038 GCA_037834085.1 Bipalium vagum | reverse complement strand
AACAGTTATCGTTTAATTTTATGAATAAATTTTGTTTACTTTAAAAATTGCATTACTTTTGCACCAACCTAATATATCAGGAACAAATACTTTTTAACACTTTAAAAGTATCTTTAAAAAACATTGGCGATTTTTAGGCCAACAAACTGAAAAGGACGAAATAGATTAAGTCAATTAATGACAAAGGAATTTTAGCATATTTTATTCAAGAATAAATGTTATTTGTTTTATCTATTTTTTAATTTTATTCCATTATTTGCCAACTTCTCTAATTTTTCATAAATTAGCCGTCCCAAAAATGGCAAATAAGAGAACATTTACTGTATTTTTGTTTGAAAATTTTCGAATTTTAATTTAAAACTAGAATATTTTTAAATAACTATTTTGTTTATATTTTAAGAGGTTGATAATATTTTAACAAACGTGTTAATGGCGCCTGGCAAACCCGAGTCTGCTTTAGCTAAAGCTAAAGGTACATATTTTTATTAAAATTTCTAATTAATTTATTTAATGTAATTAATATATTTGTATTTAATTATATCAAAATTTTAAGATTTAATAAATGTATCTAAAATAAACGCGGCTATTGAGGTTTTGAGTGAATGCGTGAAAGCTCAAAAGAAACAAAAAGCATGGGTCAAGACTCATGAAGAAGTTATGATGCTATTAGCAAAATTATGTGTTGACACAAGAAAATCACAACAGTTTAAAGAAGTTATTCATCAATACAAGAATATGACAATACAAGTGCACTTCAAGAGAATTTTTTGATAGACTAATTTATTTAAATTTAGATAAACTTGAGATCTTTAGAAGACGTAGTAAAGTATTATTTATTATTAGCAAAGAATAAGACGGAGGAAGCACGTGAAAAATCTAAGCAAATAGTACTTGATATTGACGATCTGGATAACGCAGATACTCCAGAAAATCTTATGTTATCTGCCATTAATAATGAAGATGAACAAGAACGTCAAGATCGTTTCTTACTTACTCCAATGCTAAAATTCTTATGGGAATCATATCGACAGTGTATGGAGCTTTTGCGAAACAATTCGAAACTCGAGCATCTCTATCACGATATTGCTCAAGAAACTTTCGAGTTTTGTCAAAAATACGATAGAAAATCAGAATTTCGAAAGTTATCAGAAATATTGCGAAACCATATGATGAAATACCAAAGTACCACAGGCCTACCAAATGCAATACAAGGAGCACAAACTCCAGAAAAATGGTCGTGTCATTTGGATACCCGTCTGAAAATGCTGGATATCGCACTGAAATTTAAGCTTTACAACGAAGCATTTAAGGCCGTTGAAGATATTTGGAATTTATTAAACACCTCATATGTTCAGAGTAAACCTCGAATTTTGGCAGTTTACTATACAAAGGCAGCAGAAGTATTTTTCCAATCCGGAGCATCTTACCTTTTTCACGCTGCTGCTCTCCACAAACTGTTCTTTTACAGTAGGGAAAACAAAAAGAGTATGTCTCATAATGAATTGGAACAACTGGCATTGCAAGTGATAATATCAACTCTGGCTGTACCGTTGCCAAACAGTCGAGAACCGGTAGATCCATTATTGGAGTCCGGTGAAATAACTAATCCAGTCAAGCAGAAAACACTGTCAATATTGCTAAAGTTACCAAACCCACCAACTCGAGCCAGTCTGATCAAAGATATCCAGAATAATCACGTCTGTGACTTTGTCAGGCCGGAAATAGCCAATTTCTTTAATCTATTGGAGTCCGATTATAGACCGTTGGCTATGGCGCGCGAGGCTGCACCAATTCTCCATTGGTTATCTTCTCATCCTGCACTGCATGTATATTATTCTTTGATTCAAGATATCGTTGTCAGTAAGACTTTAATCCAAGTCGGAAAGGTCTATAAGACTATGAAAATAATGGAATTCGAAAAACTATGTCCATACGTCGACCCAATGAGATTGCAAACAATCGTCATTAACCTGATCCGAAATTTAGAACTGCCAATAAGATTGGATCATCGATCGGCGGTTTTGAGATTCGACGTATATACTGATCTCGGTATTAGCCAGCGCAACGCCATGAATATTGTATCACAAGAGATCAATGGAATTGGCACGCTCGCTCAACAGCTGTCTAAGTTTTCCATCGCCATTTTTGAAGTGGCGGAATTCATCGGCTATGTGGACATGGAGAAGCACCAAAACCGGGAGTGGGTGCACCAGTGTTATTCTCGCAAGTTCGTCGAGGCTCACCAAATTATAATGAATAGAAAGAATTTGATAGAAGGTAGGAAAGAGGAAATAGAGCGGTACGAAGAAGAGAACCAAAGAAAATTAAGCGAACAAATCCGAGTCCAAGACGAAAAACGCCGTCGCGAAGAAAGTAACCGTTTAAAAGAGGAACTCGAGCAAATGCAGAAGAAAAAAATGGAGGAGCAATTGGAGATGCAGCAAAAGAAAATGATTAAGGCTAAAATCACTTATTTGAAGGGCAGCGACGCTGGCAACAAAGTGTTGAAAAATTTCACGGAAAAGGAATTGGAAGAGATGGATGAAATAAGATTGGTTAAGATGCAATACGATGAAAAGAACCGATTAAAAGAGGAGGAAGAGGAGAGAATGCGGAAAATGGAGCAAAAGGTTGATTATTTTCAAAGAGCTCTGAGATTGGAGGAGATTCCCTACATAAATAGTTCGCAACTGGAGAAATACGAAGAGGCAAAGAAGATCTTCGAGGATAAGGAAGAGAAGCGACGAAAAGACGCTGTAGACGCGCATCGCTTGAGGATGACTAACCGACAATTATGCGTACAGATAAAGAAAGATATTGATCAATACATCAACAGCACCAATGAAGAATCGGATTTGTTGTACGAGCAACAGATAGACGAATGGATCCGAAGGTGTGAGGAGATCAAGAGAACGTATTACGACAAACGTTTGGATGAGTTGTTGAAAGCTAAGAAGGAGAGAGAATTGGCTTTGGAAAAGGAAATGGAGGAGGAAAGAGAACGAACACTGGAGAAGGAGCAGAGCAATGTGAAATCATCCGACAAACCGGCAGGTTAGATGATTTAATATCTTTTAGGAATGAGTTTACCTTATCTTGATTTTTGCAGCTTATATTCCCCCCCACCTGAGGAAGCGTGAAGGTGCCAGAAGTAACCATCCAACATTTGTTCCCGAAAAGCCTGTTCGTCCAGTTCAGACGACCAATGGTTTAATTATTTAATATTTGTTGATCCATAAATATTGATTTTAGATCAGGGGTGGAGACAAGTGACAAATTCTAAGAGGAATTAATCAATTAAGACGAAAATGTCGATTTTTTCAAAAATCAGCGGTATTGATAAAAATAAATTGATTGACTTTTTATCTTTTTGAAAAAAGTTTATTAATTTTCATCGGTTTCATCTTATTTTTGTAAATATTTGAACTTTGAAATAAAACCTGTTTATTTGTAAAAAAATGTGACATCTTTTGTAATTATTTATTGTTTGTGCTACGTTTATGATAATTTTGATAAAAATAAAGCAATCAAAAAGTCATTTCTACACCCAAAAAATATAAAAGTTGATATTTATTTTTATACAAAGATATTCACTCATTTAACATTAGTATATATATATATATATATATATATATATTTGCAAACTTTTTAATGCCGTGGTTGTTGATAATTTACTCTGGAGTAATGATCTGCCAAGCATTATTTAACTCATTAGATAGTTGCTCTAGACTGCTTGGTTATTTTCCTTTTACCTTCCTGAAGAGAATATTCCATGGGTGCTGAATGAGATATAGGTCTGGCCATTAAAGACTAGTATTACATAATTTTATCAAAAACTGCTGATTCTACTAAAGAAAAATTGCTGATAATATAAGGTAAAGATGATGGCAATATTTTTGTACCAACCGAACATTAATAAAAATAAAATTGAAAATTAGTGAAAAATATAAGAACTGATAGGGCATTGAAGAAAAAAATTTAAACATTGAGATAAATTGGAAAGTAAAATAATATTGTGAACTATTAAAAGGAACATGAATAATTTCAAAACAGTTAAGTATAAAATGAATTTTTATAGTAAAAAAATAAAATAACACGTGATTTTGGACTAAAATTTCTTTTCAATAATTTTAAGTATAATGAAAATTTAATTGGTTTGTCACTTTACACACACCTAGTGAAATAAAATTGGCTAAAAAAGGGATAAAACAGTAAAACATTGATATGAAAAGTCATAAACTGATAAAGATTTTATGGACAAATGATTTTGACAAAATAAAATTGGTCCATAACGTTTTCTTTATATTATATATATTGCGTATATAATAAAAACTTATTTTTATAAAAAAAAATGAATCACCTAATATTTTGTGTTATTATCATTTTTTTTGACTTGATTGACAATGTGGCATACTGCGGGCAAGCTTACAAAAAATATTCAATTTAATTCCATTCCACATCTGTACAGCAATTTTACAAATCTATGATACTGTCAAATTGTTTTCCATTGTTGTAAACCTTGCCAGCTATGACTCCCATAAATTTTCAATGGGATTTAAGTCAGGACTGCGTGGAGTGTTTCTTTCAACCACCCATTTTCTTGTTTCTATGGATTTGTGGATCGACTCGTTATCGCACTGTAACACAAAATTTGAACCACAAGGGCTTTCCCATGATCGATAAGATTTGTTTCTAATAAATATGTAAAATCTATCGATTTCATTTTCGTAGATATCCGCTTTTCGATATTTCCCTGCTAGTTAAGATTTAGATATCCGTTTTGGCCAATCTGCGTTTGAATTAGAATTTAATATTTGTGAATTGGTTGGGTTGTAATTGACAGTTGAAGATTTTCTCGAATTTTAGACTCAACTTTGCTTTTCAGAAGCATTTCGATTGATTGAGTGCATATCCATATTGGTAAGTTTTTTCATATTTCTTTTATTCGAGAATTTTTCATGACTTTGTCTATTTTTTAAAAAAATTTGACAATTTTTGCGGACCTTCGGATTTTCAGAGCGATCTGAAAATTAGAGAAGCATTAATTTCTTTATCTTCTCTTCTTTTTATTATCTCCTTCCAAGTCCTATTTTTAAGTTTTATTGAAAAAGTTTTTAAAAATAATCTATATTACTTAAACGAACTTGTTTGATTGTTAATACTTAATAATATAACAACAACTATCATGTTTATGCAGAAATATATAGAAAAATATTCAAAAAATATATAATTCTATGCAAATATATATATATAAATCTATTCAAAATATATAGAAAATTATTCAAAAATATATAGAAAAAAAATTCGATTTTTTCTAATTAAATTTGATCAAATTTTAGTCAGCCAAAAATATCAGCTGCACGGTTGCTATTAAAATGTCAGGTTTCATTGTTTTGTCATCTGTTTTTTATTAAATCAAAATTTACAGGCATTTTATGCTTCGAAATCAAAGATGGATCTTTCAATGGACTTCATTAGTGCCAAGCCATGCAATCATTTCGATCAAAATCCTGGGGATGTATTGGTGATGGATAATTGCAGGTTCCATCACCGCAAAGATGTTTTTAAGTTGCTGAGAGAACTAGGTATTGCTACAGATTTTTGCCATCATAATCGCCTCAGCTACAATTCGCAAATACTGTATCATCATTTATGAGAACCATTATAGATCGGGACGAATACTCAAGTACTCATGCATAACGAGAGAGATTTAAGTGATTACTTTCGCAACATGCGGCGGTTTATAGAAAAACCTTGGCGAGACAATAATTTATTTAGTGTACATTTCCATTATATATTTCTGAAAAATTTTCTATATATTTTGAATAATAAATAATAATAAATAAATAGAAAATCTCTTAATCTCACACAGGATACCAGAAGACTTGCCGCCATTGTTGCATTAGCTGCCAGACACAAAATTTAAATTTTTCAAAGTTTCTAATTCTAACCAGATTCTATCTTTAAAACCAGAAAGTTTATTTTGGAAATGTAGATTCGGGATTAAAAAGACACGATATTTCGCAAGTTCAAATGTTATGAGAATTAGATCGTCCTTCATATTCATTAATAAAACGGATTCTAGTTCAAAAAAGTATTTATTTAAAAAATTTCTATTTCTTTTAATTCCTCTTTTAATGGAAAATTAGAATATCATAAATTTTATATATCCTGAATAAATCCTAAACTTAATGTTACCAATAATTTATCAACATTTACTTGAGTAATTTTCTTCAGAATTATAATTAAAGTAATATTTTGTAAGTAAACCCTGTTTTTTTAAAATTCTATTATATTTTTAAAATATTATATCTGTTCCTTTATAACTTTTAACAGATGTTTTCTGTAAAGGTTTTCCATCAACCATAAAATAATTCCTATAAGCATTATACAAACCGAAAACATGATAATTATTTGTTGGTCCTGAATTTATATCATTATTGATTGTGTATTCATTTTTGTCTGCAACTAATATCATTTTACATTCCTTTTTAATAATATTTTTTTCCATCAATATACTATAACTTTTTAAAATTGATTTCCAAGTGTTCAGAATATATATTATTTTTTGAGAAAGACTTCCAATAAGAATACCAGCAAACAATATATTAAATTTTTTCATAAATTGTTTTATAATCATCAACTACAAGAAGAATTTTTAATTTTATCTTCATAATATTTATTAATTTATGAATATCTTCATATTCTTTTGTTATTTTGTGATCACATTGTCAACTATTTTATATTTGAATTTTTTAGTGATTCAAGAAATAAAAATGTCTTTGTTAAACTTTTCATGTTTTAACTCAAGATCCATTTCTATTTCTGTAAGAATTTTTAGTATATCTTTAAAATTATATTGTAAAATTTCTTTTTCAATTTTATTTTTATTTTCTTTTCACTACTTTCATTTAATAAATCTTTTCTAACTTGTTTTATATTAGATAAAAATTATTTTCGGTATTTTGGTTTCATTCATACTTTTTAAATATTTTAAAATAATTAAAAAAATCACTATCTGATACTGTTGTTTTTGATGCTGGAGACGTTATTGGTACGTACTTCTTTTTCAATGACGCTGAAAAATCGGTTATATTAAATGGGCAAAGATATCGCTATATATTGAAGGAATATTTTTTAGCAATTAGAAGATCTTCAGTTTGGTGACACGTGGTTTCAGCTACTTGCCCCATAGGTAGTCAAACTATCAAATTATTGAAATTAGTTTGTTGAGCGTGGTTCAACAAATGGACCAATCAATTGGCCGCATTGCTTATGTGATTTGATACTGATTGACTTTTTTCTTTAAGGATATGTCAAATCATTGGTCTACAGCATCAAGCCAGACATTTTGGAAGTTCTAAATAACAATATCAAAGACGTTATTAGGGGAATTTCATCAGATTTGTGTAAAAGATTAAATGAAAATTGGATTCAAAGAACCGAAATCTGTAAGCGTGGTCTAGGAGGACACATGAATGATATTTAGTTCCATAATTAATGGTAATCTGTGTTCTTTAGTTTGAAATAAAATTTTTTTAAAAATATCACAGGTCTTTTTATTCGAAAAACAAAATGCACCGTCCTTAATGAAACACCTTGTAATAATAAAATAAGTAATATTACTTAATTAAGCAATAATGATAAATTATTAATATATTTACTAAGATTTCAATTACTATCAAGAAGTAGTATTAATGTTTAACTATAATAATCATATTTTATATTCATTTTTTGTTATTTCTATTTAAATATAAAGAATAAAAATTATTTATGATAATGATTTATAACATATAAATATATATAATTTTAATATTATTTTAAAAATGCATTAAGGAATTAAATTTCAAAAGTAAATTAGCTTAAGGCTTTAAACACTGAAATAGTTTCTGTTGTCAGTAGAAAATCGCGCTAATTATATTGATAAATATTTTCAAATTTCATCATCATAAGCATAACTGTTTATGCTGAAAAATAAAATTTTAAATTTATGTTAGGTTAACTTTACTACTATTTTATACTAAGAATTCCGAGATTATTTTGCAATTTTTGTATTTTACAATGATAGTAAAATATTATTTATAAAGCAATATTTCAATATTTAATAATAATTTTTTCGAATAAAAATTGTTAAACATAATAATTACAATTTTTTCTTAATATTCAGTCAAAATATTAAACAAATTTGAGCTTTCTTATCTCACTCAAATCTTAAGGCCAATAGAGTTGGTTCTGCAGACTGGTAATAAAAATAAATCCAACCCACTGAGCTTTTCGACACAAATAGCTTCATTATTTACTGTCTATTATCATAAAATTTGTCACCTAACACCATCACTCAGCTAGGTGAATCTCAACAAATTCTTCTGATTTTATTCCAAGAGGTTCATTAAGTCTATAACAATATTAATTTTTAATTTGATCATAAAAATGTATACTCAATTTTTTCTTTATCAATAATAGTAATATTATTATGGAATTAACTGATGCAAGTAAACCCTTCAAATGTTTTAAATTTTATGATACCAAATTTATTATCAGAAATGTATAATGTATTGAATAATAATGATGTTTAAATTCAGGAGTTAATATAATTACACATTTTAAAATAATCTTTTTAATTGTATCATTTTTATTTTTTTATTATTTAATATATAAATATTGACAATAGACAAGACAAATCAATAAAATCTTAAGTCAAACTTCATTTCAATAAAATTCTATTTGTTTTTAATTATAAACTCACGAAGGTACATAAATGGAAAGTCTCGTTAGAATATCTTCTTGAATTTATTATATTAATATATGTATGTCAAAGAATATTTCATTTAAATATCATTTACAAATGCAACACCATAAATGCTTATTTATTTCCCAATTACAAATAATCATAATTATAATAAGTACACAAACATGAATGGAGTTTTTTTGAGTAAAAAAGACTTTAAAAAGTTTAGTTTAAAATCATCATTTTGAAATGTTTTTGTATATCGATGACCTTTACCGTCTTTCAAGAATATTTTGTTACATATTTATTTTATATTATTATATTACATTATATTATTTTTTATTTATTTATATTATTATTCTTTTAATTATAGCTAATATTTTCTAATACTTATTTTTGTTAACTTTTAAAAGAAAATTAACCAATTTTTATTATTATCCGTGGTTCTCAAACTATCTTTTATTGTTCTCCAATGATTTTCTTTTGGTTTGCTGACTATGTGAACAAAAATAAAAAAAAATGGCTCAAATTGATCATAGCAAAGACATAATTAAAAGTCCTCGTTATGACCCAAACTTCTTGAAAATGATTGTTACCGGTGACGAGACGTGGTGCTTTAGGTATGAACCCGAAACAAAGCGGCATAGTGCTGAATGAAGATCGCCGGATGAAGGAAAACCGAAAAAATCTCGCTTGGAAAAATCAAAAGTGAAGGTTATGCTGATTTGCTTTTACGATTCCAAATGAATTATCCACTCGGCCAAGAAATCACAGGAGACTTTTATTAGATGTCATGAAGCGATTGCTGGCAAGAATTCGTCGTGTTCGCCAGAATATCGAGAAAACAGCAGTTGGACTCTTTTGCATGATAATGCACCATCACATCGTTCAAGAGTTGTGATTGAATTTTTGGTCAAAAATCTGATTATTGCTTTGCAACATCCACCCTATTCACCTGATCTCGCTCCGTGCGAGATGTCACATAATCGGCCTTTATCAAACATCGATAGTAGTGCCACTGAAAAATAATTTTGGAAAATTACTTAGCAGATATTTAATAAATAAAACAATTAAAATATTAGAAATTTTTGGTTTTTTAAAATTTTTTGGATTAGCCAATGGTACACCCATGTTAACCCTCGTAAAATTATCTATTAAAAAACAGCAAAATAGCCTGGAATATTTTTAATTTTAATAAATTAATTATTAAGACCGAAAAAGGACCAGGAATGAAATAATAATTGTTAGGTTCAAATAAATTGGAGACACCGGGATTCGAACCCGGGACCTTTCACATGCGCATGGACTGC
>JBBMKC010257115.1:0-10038 GCA_037834085.1 Bipalium vagum | reverse complement strand
TTTAAAATTTATTTTTCAAAATTTATTTAATTAATTTTAAATTAATAATTAATAATTAAAATGCATAATTTTAAATTAGCCAGCGTATTAATTAAACTTAATTTTTTGCCAAAAGTTTATTTACAGAGATTCTAAGATAAGAGTCTAACCTCAACATTATTATTATTATTATTATCATTATTATTATTATTATTATTATTAGAAAATATGTTCATATTTCTGCACGAAACATAATGATTTTTATATAGTAATAAGTTACATTTTCTATCTTCCAAATTTGATTTTGCAATAAAATGTTCTTGTTATATTGGTAGTATCTTTTTATTGCTCCGCAACTCCATCTTTAATGGATTATAATCTTGTAATTCAAATATATTTATGCTAATATTGTTTTGCTTATAAAATTTTTTAACATCTTCTATTTTTATATTTCAATATTAGATAAATTTAATTCATTTTTATAAGGTGTATAATTATTTAATCTTTCTGAATAAATTGTTGTTGAATGAAGATAAGCTAGTACGGAATATATAAAACATCTATTAACAAAGTTTTTAATATTTATTATTTTCTTAGATTGATAATTTAACATAAGATGAATCTACTAATCATTGATATTTAATTAAATCTATTTGAATAAAATTTATATTTACAAACTTTCATCCTGAACCTGTCAATTCTTTTTCTTCAATAAATATGTTTAAGTATTGAAGATTATGTTGAATTGATGTATTTATTTCCTTCTTATTAGTTATTACTTGTGGAGGTTTATAAAATTTATATGATAATTCTTCTCTATCTTTGTTTCATGATTTATAATAAGAGGATTAATATACTCACATTGTATTAATATTTGATATTTTAATTCATCTTTAGTATAATTAAGAGATTTCCTTATTATTCTTGTTAATTCCTCTTCAAAATTAAAAATATCTTTTTCATTAGTATTCTTATTTAATTCAATTTTACAAGTTTTGAACCAATATTTATTATACCAAAATTTATTATAAATATCTTCAAACAAATTTTCATCAATATAAATTGATTCATTATTAGGTAGTTTATTAAATAAGTTGTATGTATTAAATAAATTTTCTTTATGACCTTTAGATTTTGAATAACTAATAAAAGCTGTTTTAGTTTTGAAACTTATCACATATTTCACAATAATAAGTAGATTGATTTTCATCTATATTTGATTGATTTAAATATTGTTGGTTGATTTTTTTCATCATCAATTTTAATTAAATGTTTTATATATATTTTGTGAAATCTTAAATTAATCAAAAATGATGTGATAAAATCAAAAATTATAATAAGACTATAGTAGTTTATAGTAGTGTTATAGTTTTAAACATATTTTTCAAAATTGATGGTAATTTTCAATCATCAATTACAAATAATTAATTTTTAATTAATTTACAACAGGAAAATGTGAAAGGGTATTCTTTGTAAAATTTTAAATAATTTTAATAAAACCAACCCTGTTTATAATTTTGCAGAAGCTGGATTAAGTTTTGATAAAAAATTAGAAAATTATTAATCAATTCTTCAAATTTCAAAACAAGATTCATTTCCAATAAACCGAATTTAACAATCTGTAATAAAACATGATGAGAACTTTTTTTCGAAAAATTTAAAAGATCGTCATAATGCAGATGTTGAAATGGGTTGAAATTTGATGAAAATACCACATAAAATTTTAACCAACTTTTTCGAGTTTAATAATGAAATTTAAAACAAACAGCAATATATGTGGTATTTTCTACAAATGAAATGATTCATAAATTAAATAAATATATAAAATCAAACAAAGAGAAAAATTAGAAAGAAATTAACTATGAAAGGAAAAATATTATTCGGTAAAGGACTTCCAAGATTAGCAAAAGATGTTGCAAATAAAAGAATATTTGAAAATTCAAAAGAATTATCTCCAGAAAAAGAGAAACTTTTGCAAATAAATTACACAAAAATTTTAAAAGATAAAAATCAAATAAAGATAATATATGGACAGCAGGTTTAATTTTTGTTGCAGGGAAAAACTTCAAAATTATTTTAATAGTTAAATGTATTTACAAGATTTGCTTTTGAAATTCCTTTAAAAGATAAAAGTGGTGATTCGGTTAAAAGCACATTTGAAAAATGATTTGAACATGAGAGAATTCCAAATTCCACTCACCTGTTCATGCTCCGAAAAATTATGTTCATCGTTATTGTTAATCGACATGCTCCTCAAAAAAGGTTTGCCTTGGCCAGTCGCCCAGCAGAGCCAAGAGAAACGCAATTCGTATTACTATTGTGTTGGTGTTACGTTTTAGCACTATTTGAAATGCGATGGACAGTATTTTTGCCATTTGTTAAATACCGAAATACTTCCAGCCTGAGAACGAAGCGATATAAAAATACTGCAATATACATTACTGAAAATGCAATTTTTTCTATAACTCAAGTAATAGCCCTTCACCCAAATGTTCACCTTATTATAAAACCTCTTCAAATTCAGATGTTTCACTATTGGATCAAAGAACTTTCTGTCTAAGCGGACACTGTTGATCTATGTAACCCTACAACGAGGAATTATTTACATGAATCTGTTATGCAATCATGATTAACAATATCTGAAAGAAAAATTCTCACCCATTTTCGACAAACTTTGGTTAGAACCAAAATAGTAAAATGTCGCAGAGAAAATGGACTCATTTAAATATTTATTGATATTTTCATGTTAATTTTTTATTATTCAATACATTTTTTCAGGAAATACATTGCTTTGCATTATTGCAGATTTTATACAAAACAGGTAGTTATAAAGATATTTAAGAACTAATGTTTTGGTAAACCAATTTACTTATTAACAAAAAGAAAGGTTACAGCAATTTTTCCCATTTCTAGAACCAAAAGTACGTGCATTTTTTGAGTTGTTTAAACTAATACTTGTGATTCCTTGGCGTAATACTAAAAAATGTGTTCTATTCAATAATTACTTTGGTTTGAAACAATAAAATTATTTTTCGATGTATTATAAGCTAACCATTATATCTTATATAATTAAAAAACTAAATTTTCTACTTTTTAATAAATATTAAAATTATAATATAAAAGTTATTCATGTACTCATTAAAATTTGAGTTATTTTTATCCGTAAATGTCAATAATGATTGGTCATTTCAGTTTTAAAATGAAACCCAATGATATTTTGGTTTCCAGTTACCATGTATCACAGAAGCTTTCTTTCTTCTTTTGATTGGGTCAACTCAAACTTTAAAAATTCGTGTCTGACTTAAGCAAATTCGTTTAATCTTATAATAATAAATGAATTAAATTTGAAAAACAAGAATCAAATTATTATCGATAATAGTTGATTTTTCAAATTTAAATTTTTATCTATTTATTGAATTTTTACTTGTTGTGAAATGGTTAGTTGTTTTATCTTCTAATATCAGCAAGTTAACATAATTTTTAGTCAGAGGATTTAAAATCCGTTGAATTTATCAAGCAACCGCTGCAAACCGTTTTTATTAATGGAAACAAAATCAGTACATTGATCCCAAATAGAATATTTGTTGGAGGTTTTCCACAGAATGTAACGTTTTCGAAAAAAGATTTCATAATTTTCATTATTGACAGACTTCGGAAGATGAATTAAAGAATTTCTTTTATAAATACGGTGAAATTAGAGATGTGAAAATTATCCCAGATAAAGCAGGACAAGCAAAGGGGTTTATTCATATATTTGTTGGTATTGTTAATATAATTTAGAAGTTATGGTTTTGTAACATTTGAAAGCCAAGAAGTGGCGGAACGAATCATTACAGAACAGGTATGAATTTGCTTACAGTTGCAATTATTTTAGAGTTCGTTTTACGTTTTTTGTAAATCTTAAAATCAAGCCTTCAACGAAATATGTTAACGTTCTAAAATGAAATTAATTGATAAGCAAAATTGTGCTGAATGGTATTTTAAATTTTAGAACGTTTTTCTCCAGAGGTAAGGAAGTGCTGGAATGTTAAATTTATTTTTCTTGTTGCTTTTAGTTAATTGGAAAATGTATTTTCTTTGGGTTTTCTTTCTTACTTGGCTTTTGAATTAAAGTTTGAGTTATTGAAATTTGTGCAAGTTTGTTGTGGTCTGGAAAAATATTTTTTTCTTCAAAAATGATAAAGAAGTCAATTTAAATTCAAACTGATCAAAAGTTACTTTAAATTAAAATGAAAATTACACGGTAGAAATTTCATGTAATAATTCTTATTTAAACGTTAAATAATAGCTAATGTGTATACTTTCTAAAATATTCTTGCTTTATTTTCAGCTGTTTTATTTTCTACTGAACTAAATTTCTAAGCAAATTCTTATTGTTCTTTATTTCTCATAAAACTTTATAAAAATATTCTCATGCTTTTAAATGATTTAATATGGTTTTTGTTGGTTTTAAATTATTTGTAAAATTAAGTAAAATTAGTGAACAATAATATACCATTAATATTAAGAGCTCAATTTCAATTTTTTAATTTTTTTATCAATGTTTTCCTTATAATGGAGTATGCAGAAAATTAATAATATCAATTCTTTCTGATAAATTAATTCATTTAATTGTTTGTTAGTACAGTTATCTAAGGTATTACTTTGTAAGATAGAATTTTTTAAATTATAAACAAGTATTACCTTTCGTTAATTTTTGAAAAATTTTAGTTATCCTTAATGTATAGAAGTGATGCAAAAATATATTTAGTTTTTCTGTATTCTTTAAGATATAATAATCAGATTCTAAAGAAAATATCTGTTATCAAAATATTTTAAAGATGTATTCTTTTCATTTTAAGTTACCAAAAAAATAATACACTAACATGTGTTGCTTGAAAGGTTGCTTGAGAGTAAAATATTAAAATTGTGATCAGAATCATTACTTTTGTCCAATAATCTAATAATTTGAGTATTTATACAAACGTGTAGAATATTTATTTTTTATTTCAGAAATTAAGTATTTTCCAATTGTGGTTTCTGATGTTCTTTTTTAATATCAAGTCGTTGAGAATTTCCGATTTAATTCGAATCAAACTTTAGTTTTAAATAATTTTTTAAAGATAAATTATTTTAAACTTTAATTAAAATCATAAACATTAGTTTTATCTTGTTTTATTTAGTTAAGTTATAAAAGGATATCTAAATTATGAAAGTTAATGTATTAAATTAAAACATTTAAACAAAATTTCTTTAGGAAAAGAATTTATTAAATGTATTTTAATTGTAATTATACATAATATATCCTAATGAAAGGTACAGCTGAGACTTACATTGTAATTTTATTACTTTTTTTACTATAATCTTAAATTAGAATTTCGCATATAAAGTAAAATATTTCTGACTTTCATATTACACATTAGACTATTTAATTATTTTGAATAAAAATGTTACTTGTTTAGTTTAGGAAGTTTATGTCTATCTAAATTTTATAGTTAATAACTTAATAATTTTACTTAGACTTTTTGAATCATTAGTTTGCAAATAATTAATGGAAATATAATAAATTTTACCAGGAACCTTACACGTTTTTTGCATACAATTCAAAGTATTTTCATTTTATTGAACATAATTGATAACATTGTTATGAAAATAATGTTTTAATAAAATGATATTCAAATATTAATCTTTTTCAAGATTATAAAACTTATTATACAAAGATTTTTTCATGTTATTTAATTATCTTTAAAAATCTATACTTTTCCCTTTGACTATTTGCCAATATTTGTTTATTTACTGTTAAACTTTAATAATTAGCATGATAAAATCTTATGGAATTTTACAAAGTTAATAGCGGTTAATAAAATTAAAGATTCTTAATCTATATGAATTTTAAGTTAACTCATTGCAACTAGTAAAAATTATTGAAAGAATTTTTTATTTTAAAAGCAGTTAACAAAAAAATCATACATTTTTCTTTATCAAATTATTGCATTGTCATAATGTGTAATCTTTTATTCATACATTTGTAATAATTAACATTCTTAATTTGTAAGTGTTTTAATATAGAAGATCTTCAATTACTAATTTAAAAAATATCTTTGGTATACAATTTTATTATAATAAGTTTTTTCCAGAATCAGTTTCTAAATAATTTGAGGTTTTAACAAAATTGTATCTATTATTTCTTGATTCCTATCCACATATTTAATTTATCGTGATTCAGTCTTTTTATTAAAACCCTAATCTTCAAAAAATAATTCAAATGAGTGTATCTGTTAGGAATTAGAATTTATGTTCTTAGTAAAAGGCTTCTTTAAATATAATCCGTCAATTTCTGTATATACCCAGCACAATGTATCATCTAAGTAATGAAATGCTTTAAAAAATCTTTGCTTTTAAAAAAAATTGAAAAATTGTTTATTTTTATACCATACTCTGAAATTAAATTAAATAATGATTTTTTACGGTATTTTTATAAAATACTTAGTGATGGTGGTTATCTGTAAAGTTCAAATTATTAATTGTGATACTAAATGAGGACTGGAGAATACTGAAACATTTTTAATCTATAAAAAAATTCTTTGTTCTTTTACAAACCTTAAAAACTTAATGTATGAGCTGTCAAAATTCTAGATCACAAAATTAAATTTCTTTAGAATTCAAATAGTCATCAGAAAATACATACATTTTAGGTTTACCCGGGTTATTCATAGTTGACATTTTAGCAATAAACCTAAAGGAAAATAGATTTTTCTTTCATTAAACAAATGGATTTTGTTAAATCTATTATAGCTTATAGATTAAATAATTTTACTAATCAACATGAACCAGTTGATTAGTATAATATATTAAAGTAGTAACAAATCTCATCTATTACTTTTATATTTCTATTTTATATTAATATTTTAAAAACATGAATTTGGAAAAGCACAGTACAAATATTAATTTTCATGTGGGTAATTTTGTTTCGTATCTTAATCATTCGTTACAACATTCCAAGTGAATGGGGAATATGATAAAAGCTAAAGTAATATGTATATATATTTTATTAACTCGTGGTTCATTTGTGCAAAAGTTTTATTAATGAAGAAAGTGTTTTTTTAATTAATATTAATTTATTATTTTTTAATAGGCCGAAAGTTTAGTATTCAGAGATCGAAAGCTAAATATTGGAAGGGCTGTTAAAAAACAGGTGTGCTTCGTTATCTGTGAAATTTGAATATAAACAATCAATATTTAAGCCCTTAACTGGAAAATCTGAATTACAAAACACTCTCATATTAAATGCTTTACCTTTGCAATATGGAGCTGTTTATCCATATCCAGATTATTCTTATATTCTAAATCCAGTAAGAGATTTTATTTTATAAATAGGTAATATAATATTTTTAATCAGCAGGATCTAAGTTCATTATATCAAAATTATGCAAATCAAATTTCTCCAATGTCAATTTTTCCAACATACGCATCTTCGTTGTTGGCTCCTTTTCTTACAGGTGGTAATGAAGCTTTGGGTCTTTCTATAAATCCTTATCAACAATTACAGTCTCTAATCCCACTGTCAATGTCTGGTCTACCATCTCAAAGTAGTTCTCCCTTTACTAACGACTCATCATCTTATTTAGCAGATCAATTGAATAATAACTCAACACTATCAGTAGATTCTTCGATTCCAACAGATGGAAACAAGTCATCGGATTCTACTTCTAAAACTTCTGAGTTCGAATTTCAATTTTCTAAACTACACGGAAAAATTCCTTTCAGTGCTATTACTAATCAAGTTCTTAATAATTTATCAAATGATGAAAAAAGTGAATATGAATTACCAAAAAAGAAAATAAAGCACGAAGAAGTAAATACAGTAACAAAATTTGGTGAACCTATTCATTATTTACTTCCTAAGTGATAAAAATTTTCGTCAAGTCTAATGTTCAGATGTTTGTGTGTTTAAATTGATTAAAGTGTTCGTATTTTTTGTTAATTTAATTTTTAAATTCACCAAATTTATTAAGCTTTTCTGAAAAATAAAATAGAACTTTCAAAATTAATCATACATTTTTAAGGATTAGAATTTCAGAGAATAGAAAGAGATAAAAATTTATTTAATTCTTATTTAAATATTTTTATTGTGGAGCATCCCACAATAAGAATTTGCAAAAACATTTTTCTTGTGATTTGCACAATGAATTTAATTTCATTGTTTTCATTGTAAAATTGAGATTGTCACTGGAAAAAAATTTTATTTATTATTTTTATCAATATAACAGTAATGTAAATACAAAAATTTAAAATACTATTATTAAATATAGAAATCATAGATTACTATAAATAGAAATTATGGAAATAAAATGAAAATTTCAAGATGTGTACAAAGGATATTACAACGATACAATGAAAGTGGTGTCCATACAAGCCAAAACTAACCTGATCATCCTAAAAAACTAATAAATTACAAGACAGAGAAATAAACAATATTTTATCAAATAGTAGGTACGCTGCCTGTAAAATTAGATCTGTGTACAAGCAATTCAACAAAATTAAAATTAGCACTTCGATTATCAAAAGTAGACTGAAGCAAGTTGGCTTATATGGATGTATAGCTGCTTGTAAACCGTTATTAAGACCAGTTAACAAGATAAAAAGACTAAACTGGGCTAGAATACATGAACAATGATCAACTGAACTGTTAAGTTCCTACTAAAGATGAGTTTTTGGGGTTAAAAATATCGAAATTGGTCGTAGAAGCTCAACAAAATATCTTTTAAATCAGAAGGATTTATGAAGTCTAATTCTGAACTGTTATCAATAAAATAAAATAAGAACAAATCGATTTATAACAATTGTTATTTTTAAAAATTTTGTTTGACAATTGAATTTAACTGAGAAATCTTAAATTTTTTCACAGTTATCCTGTAAGCTGTGGAAAAGCCCTGAGGTAATTTACCAGCCTTAACTGCTGTGTAAATTAAAAACCAAAAGAGAAGTAGGGAGAATGTAAAAACAAAGAGAAAGGTAATCCTAATCAATAGTGATTACCGGAAATATGATTTTAAATTAAATTTTAATTTACTTGTGTAAGCTGATACTGTTTACCAAGTTTGATAATAAATAATAGTTAAATAATGACAAAGTTAAGAATAATAATAATAAAATTAAAAAATAATTACTTGCACAATAGTCATAAAATAGTCGTGGTGATCCTTGAATGATAGCCTGAATTTTGTGTTTTTTTTCGAATGTATTATCTACTATTTATATGGATGCTGGAATTGTTTATGTTTTTGGACTTTAGGCGAACAGTTGATCTGGTACGTGATATAATTGTTATTGTTTTGATATTTTAAAATGGTCTGATTTTAATATTTGGTTTGACCTTTTATATTAAATTATTAATATAATTTATTAATATAATTTGTATTAAATTCTATCGTTAAATTGTTTCCTTTTTAGGTTTCCATAATATTTTTGTTAATTTTCTATTTTTAGAAACCTAGCGGTTTCTCATTTTATTTTATTTTTAGAGGTCTATAATGTCTTTCCGTGGCGGTGTATTAGTTTAGATATGATTTCAGTCGAAAATGTATCGACTGCATAGAGTGCATTCTGTGTCGAGATTATGAGCTGTCGACTTACAGTTACTAGTTATTCTATACGTTGGAGGAAATATGGAATGACTTATTGAGCAGCAGATAATATTGTCTTATTTTGATTGGATCCATGATTGACCGTATTAGGACTTTGTATAAAATTTCTGGTGGTATAATAAGATATTAGTTTGTGTTTATACTTAAATACAATACTTAAAATATAATACTTAATTTATGTACATTATATGTGAACTGGTATATACTTTTCATTGTTGATGACTTTAAGTTTTGATGAAAGAGGTACACTACAGATCAAAAGTTTAGAAACGCCTATCCAAAACATGAAGAAAAAAATTAACGTCATATATATTATTTTTATGTACTTGTGGAGGCTACGACAAAAACCTCAAAACAAACCTCAAAACCCTCTTCCAAAAACCACAAAGGTGCCGTTACCATCAAAGTCAAGTGGATCCCAATAACTATAATT
>JBBMKC010257104.1:0-10038 GCA_037834085.1 Bipalium vagum | reverse complement strand
ATAATAATAATTGATGTCATTTTAACAGTGTAGGCGAAAAATATGACTGCATCGAATTTAAAATTGTTTTAAAATATGGTCAATTATGTTAAGAACATTTTACTGTTGATTGATTGCGATGAAGAAGATTATGATTTGTTATTTACTTAAGATATTTACAAAATTATGGCAATGTCCATTTTAGAGTAATTTTAAATATGTTTATAAGGTTATCATTGGTTACAACCTTTCACAACATCTTTCATCTTGACAGGCTTTAGAAAATATAATATAATTTGTGACAAAAATTAAATTTAAGACCTTCATAAATGTGAGTTTGATAAATATCAAAAAAATTTGATAAAATTGTGAGGTTATTTTAATGTTTATATCAATAGCTATAATGAAAGATTTTATCAAGTTTAACAGAAAATTAACTGTAAAAATAAAAAGTATATAACCAGCAGATTTTCAAAATAATTTCATAAATGTAATAATTAGTCTCAATAAAATTAATAATTAAATAAATAATATTTTTTTCAAAATCAATCGATTCAACACTTCCTACATTATTTAGAAATATCCAAAAAATTATAAAATTAATATAAATTTACAATCACAATTTTGAAATCTTTCAACCATAACCTTAAAAAATATTTCTATTTAAAACGTGACATTTAAAACAAAAAACTTTGTGATATAAATAAAAAAGTTTTGATTATTATTTTTTTTATTTTTTATGAAAATAAATTATCATGTTAAGTTAAATTTATTATTTTTTTATTATTTTTTCAATTATTATTAATTAATTTCATTATTTCCATTGACAATTATAAAATGTAGACAATGATTAATTAAAATGTCTTATACTTCCTAAAATGTTGTTGTTTAAATTCTAATTATAATATAATCAATAAATTTGGTCTGTTCCAACGAAATACTTTGTAGAAATGTTTTCGTAAAACTAATACACAACATTATCATTTGTAAACTCCAAAAGCTTGCCATTGAATTTACTAATTCAAATTAATGATATGAAGCTAGATACAATATATAAGATATTATTATTATATTTTCTAATTTCTATATTTTATATTTTATATTTTATATTTTATATTTTATATTTTATATTTTATATTTATTATATTAATGTATATTAAAATTATAAAATTATAAAAAAGCTATTCTGCAGCTTGGATCAAACAACGATTGAAACTCATTGAAGTTGATCGAAATTGAAATTGTGGTACAGAGAAATTAATGAAAAGAAATATGATTCTTTTCTTTCAGAGCTTTTTAAAATAAGAAAATTTTATCCATATTAAAATTACAATTGTGGATAAATATCAAATGGGTTTGGTAATTGAATCGTTTTTAAAATTCATGATAAAAAAATCCGAAAACCTTGCTTTAAATCATAATAAATCTTTAATAAAACATAATCCATGATTCAAAACTGTCAATATCACAACTTGACTGAGTCAATTTTTTCAAGTTGGTTCTAATATTGCTGATTAATGTTTCTATTTTTTTTTGAATCGTCCATTCTGTTTTTTTTATACTTAATATTGAGTAAATAAATTATCGGCAATTCTTAATACATTAATAATAACATTTTATATTCATCTCAGATTGTTTCATCAGGATTTAATTTATTTTATTTCTAAAACTTTGATATTGAAGATTTTCAAATTAACGACAAACATAAATTGCTCAACTGACAATTTCAGGATTTTACCAATTAAACATGGCAATATATGGATCAACAAAATAATGTTTGCGGCATTCCATGCTTTTATTATTATTCAATTTAAAGAAAACTCTAACTGAAAGTCATTGTCTAATTTTTGAAACATTTGGTGACCTTATTCCTTGTCAAGAGACCTTCGAACGATGATTCAACCGATTTAGAATTAAAATATTATTGAGAAGACAACAAAAAGTAGTTTTTGCATCACAATTACAGACGACTTAAAATTGATTTACTTTGATAACCGTAAATAACAAAGATCGTTGGTTTTTCCGTGACAACCAACTTCCAATGCTAAGCGCAATATTCATGAATAGACAGATTTTTTTCATTTTATGTATCTGGTGAGATCAGAATTGGACGTCTTCTACGATATATTAATCCAGATTAAACAGTAAATATTAATCGTTATACACAGTAACTGCTGAAACTGAATATATTACTGAAGCAAAAACGACTAGAATTGATTGATAGTCGCGGTAAAGTGATTTTAAACAATGACAATGTTCGATCTCATGTTTCTGTATCTGTCAAGAAATTCAGTCGATGGGACATCATAGCCATATTATCCAGATATGACTCGATCTGATTACTTCTTGTTTAGGTAGATAGCAAATGAACTTCGTGATAAACACGTCCTTAATTATGAAAACATCAAGAAATGGAGAAATGGATTTCGTCCAAGGAAGAAAACTTTTTTCTGAGTCTGAAGTTAAACTTCACAAATTACAGAGCCTCAAAGATATTAAACATCAATACTAATGTTTTGTCTTATTTAGACATTCTGAACCTTAATAGTGACATGATAATTTGTTAGTGTGATTTACAAATTATTATTGTGAACAAGATAAGCATGGTATCAACAAATTTCTATTATGAGACTAGAAAAGAATGCAACCAAGATATGATTATTATCACAACCCATTGAGAATTAATTATGATGATCAGTAAGCGGACAAATAAGTATCAAAACTGTTTCAATAAACAAAAAAAGATAGCTCTGAGAAGCAGAGAACAAAGGTTTTATTTCTTTTTGATTTCAAACCTGAAAACACTGAGTATTTAAACTTATTTCTAATTTTTAAATTTTTATATTGTGCCTAATTTAAATTTTTAATTAATTTAATTTTAATATTTTTATTGAAATGAATTTTAATATTTAATGGCACAATATATTAATTTATTAAGAAGGGAAAATTTGTTTATGTATTATTGTTTTAAAAAGCATTCAAATATATATTGTTCAAACTATGACTGATTTTGTTGATATCACAGCTAACAAACACAAAACGATTTCGTTAAAATAGGGTGGAAGACTTAAGGTGTGATCAAAGAGTTCTGATTTACACTTTAACCAAAATTTTTCAAAGAATTAAAGACCCAATTTACCATTATTATTAGTAGTAAAAGTCCCAAACGTTGCCTTGATTGTATTACTACCAGATCATAAGACAGGCTTAAACAGACTTGTTAAAATTGAGACTTTCGGCAAAATATCTAACACTAAATCTTCTCCTAATTGGCTTCATTCAGCTTTAATAATAATCAAACAGATTATTCATTCAACTTCACACTTTACATAGCTTCAAGACCTATACAAGCCGAAAGAGTTCTTCTGTCACCAAAATGATACAATTAATGATTTATTAGAACAGATTTTAGCATTAACAATCATTATGGCTTTCATAAAATAAAAGTACCTTTAGCACAATAACTAAGTGAATTATGAAGTATTATTAATGAGTATAAAAAGAAACTACGAAAGAAAATATATATTAAAACATTGTTACTTTTAATGAAATTTTTTAAGAGTATAATTAAAACAAACAATTACATTTCAAGTCTCAATTATTTCAAAGAATTTTTATAATGAATTAGAATTTCATTGAAATGTCAATAAAATTGAAAATTTAAAGATTCTTTTAACAGTGGTTTAATCAATACCATTTTTTGAGATGGTATTCCAAAATGTTAAATTTAAATTTTCAGAGTAAGCAACGAAAATCAATAACAAAAATATAAAAATTTTATCTTGTAAATCAATATATTTTTCAAAGATACGCATTTTGTCAATTCACAACAAAATCGGTTTAAACATTTATTAATATGAAACAGATATTTATTCAGTTCTTCATCAGTCAGTATTTGGAAAGTCAAAACCAATGGCTTGTTATTGTATTTTCTATTTATAAACGAAAATAATTTTAGCCAATTATATTTTAGGGAAATATTTTAATAAAAATTGTTTATTCGAAAAATAAATATAAAAAATTGTATTCAAAATTTCAACCGATAACGAAATTAAAAATGATTTTATTATACCAGGTAAAATTAAAATTATTCTATGGAATTAACTGTTTAATGACTGTCAGTAATGTGTCTGTGAGCACCGAATGAGACTCCAGAAGCGTTGGCCGTTTTGTTGGTGCCCATCTGCAACCCGATCACAGTGTCACCAGAACGGAGCTGTTCTTGGGTAAATTCTCGTTTATTCTGTTGATGCTTGGCCATCCAGAAATCCTTTGGTCCATTGTAGTTGGGCTTAGTCTGAGCCTCAATACCCAATTGAGACAAGCAAACGATAACCTGGTTCAGATTTGTTTGTTCGAACAATTGATCGGTTTGAAACTCGAACGTTGACTTCAATCCGTATTTTGTACAAAAACCAAGGAACAGACCAATTCGTTCTCGTTGACGATTTGTCTCAAAGATGGCTTTATCAGAAATGGTCCATGCTTTTCCATTGAGAGATTCAACATATTTTGAATCCAAAGCACCCATTAAATATCCCAAGACAAGTCCATCATATAAATAGCTGTGGTATTCTTCCATGGAACATTCTTGGATATTTTTCGGGATTTTATCAAAAGCGGTCTGGATTTGAGAAGGAACGGAAGCGTGGAGTAAGGTGATCCATCGCAGTGTTTTGGCTGCCTCAACTTTATCGAACTGGGCCGCCAGTTTTTCTTGGACGTCTTTAGCAAAGCCGGACTTGGTTGCTCGGTAATTTTGTGCCATTGTAATGTAATTAATAAATTCAATTATATCAAAATGTATTTATATGAATCGGGTTACAATGAGCACGCACATCATTGATGTCATGCAGGAACTACAATCATTCGTCGCTGTGTATTTGTGTGTGTGTGTGTGTGTGTGTGTTTGTTAAATTGTATCAGTAAATAAATCAATTGATATCACTGTGTGCATTATTGTGTTGATATGATTTCTCACACACGCACACACACTCATACATACAGTTTTATTCAATTGATTATTTGTTATCCATTGGCATTCCGTTAAAAGTGTGTTTTCCGGAATTACCTCAGATAACAAATTTTTCGTCTGATACAATTATTAATAATATATTGTTTATAATAATAATACTTGCTAAATATAATAATAATTTTCGACTGTTCCATATGATTATATTATGGTTAACCTTAAACTGAAGCGAAATGTAAACGTGAACATTGACTCTTGAAAACCTGTTACTAGTTCAGTGGAATCAAAGACCACGTATAATTGTTTATGTTTTAGGAAGAATATTTGATTATTCTACAATCGGATTTCTTTCACAAACATTTTGATACTCCAAGGTTCGATCCATTCCTTAAAATACAAAATATATATTAAATAATTTTTCATTTATCATATACACATACATCTGTATCAAATACAGCAGTAGAAACAATTTTTTATAATGGGAAAATGTCACATTCACATAGTCTCCAGGTGATGGCAGTGTGACGGATCCTGGAGTCCCAGACGGCACTAAATATAAAATTTAATGCACGTTAGGGGTCGGGACAAATCACTCTGTGCACCATCAAGAGTAAATTGATCTCTGTCCCCCATTGCAGTCGATATCTGCCAATGGAGGACAGGAAAAACATCAAACTCAAACCACAATAAAGGGATATAATATATACAGAGAACACATATAAACACATACGATTGAAGGTTGAGAGTACAATAATCATGGGAGATATTAAGAAAGAAACTGTGCACGAAGACGAGATTGTAATAAGATTGAAGATATACAGAAAAATAATAACAAGTTGAATAGTAATGATAAGATGATAGATAATAAGCAATATTATTCCTGGGTAGGGGGAAGTACCGTCTCCGGAGGAGAAGTAATATGAGTTAGGTATTTGTGATATGACTCCCTAACAGCCGCAGTTAAGAGATTGTGGGCTAGAACACGTCTCTGATTCTTGGAGAGGCCCAATTTTTTCAGAGGAGCCTCGTTTGCAATGTACCAAGATCCAAGGCAGCTCACATTGAGGACATCTAAAAGGACTTTCGAGCGAATTCTTGCAGCAAGACGGTTAGCAAGGGAGGTATATTTGGCGCGATTGCTCTTCCGGGTGGTGGTAAAATTTTTCACGGAGTCATAAGGAACTTTGATGTCCAGAATTACAATTAATTTCTTGATTGGCTGATGAATGATAAGGTCCGGGCGGAGCGTCGATTGGTTCCACTCAGGTGGAACCATATCGGCGTCCACATCAAATCCAAGTGATCGGAGATACTCGACAGCCACATGCAAGAAAAATTTTTCATCTTCTCTCTGTGTGCAAAGACTGGCGATTTTGGCGCTTTCTCAGATAAACGGGCAGGAAAGAGATGGATAACCGTTCATCGAGCAAATCCCAAAGTATGGTCCAAGTCAATATTCGGATCTATGGGATCGAGAAGAGAAAGACCTTCATTCAAGATGGGATGGATCCGAGAGGGAAGATCTTGATCTGGTTTGGAGGCTCGCCCACGATTGATCCAGTCAATAATTACACAAGTGAAGATCTCATGGCATCAATGTCCAGAAAAGCTTCCGACATCCGTTGACATAGTCCATGGCATCTTGGCATATAAAGAACGCACAGTCTTTCGTCGGGCCCTGGAGAGGAAGATTGTGGATGGATCCTTCAGTAATGGTATCTCCAGCGTGGGGCAGAGTTTCGTGATAACCATGTTGAGGGTGCAGTGGAAATCTGATTGTTTGCGAGATAAAGAAGAGGATGCAAGATTAAGCAAGAAGGACCGAGAAATAGCGTGGTCTACAATAAGGAGAAGCCAATGCTTTTAGTCCCAAAGGATTGGCCAAATGAGAATGGACCACTCATTGTTTCCGGTGGAATGGAAACAATGCACAGAAGTCTCGGGCATTCCTCTGCATGAGGGCAATCGCAGGCCCAGGCCTAATAAATACAACAGAAGGGTCTTGTATGTTGGCCAGCAGGTAGGCCTCTATTGCATGCCCTCCGAGTCAGCTGGACGTTTTGTCTTCTATGCTGACAGGTATATCATCAAGAGTCAAAGTGGAGGATGGAACTGGCATCTTCAGGTGGGAGGCAACATGAGGGAAGAAAGCTTCGCGATTGAGGATCAGTCCTCAGATGCACTTGCACATTTGAGAGCCGCTCAACTAAATCTTATGGACCTGTTTAAGGTGCTTGTCGTGATGAATACTTTTGCCATACTTTATGGCGTATGTTTTTGTGCAGTGGGCACACTTAAGCAGGTCAACAGAGAGGGCAACCGCAATGACCGGAATTTCTTGATCTGTGTCACCAAAAAAGTTAATGGCACCAAGATTAATTCTCCGGTTCGGAGAAAGGAAATCCGATTGAAGACCGTCTTCATCAACTTCCAGAATTTCAAGGGGAGCCGGTTTGACGCGCTGCAGATCACTCGAGGGGCGAAGAAATATCAGAGTCGTCTGGGGAACTGTGAGAGATGGCAGGTGAAATCGTTTTTAGATTAGAGAGTCCAATGAAAGATGAAAGGGGGCTCTCCAGTGGTGAGTAAGTTAATTGGGAAGCAGAGGGAGTCAATGTATTCGACTTTTTGTTGAAGAGTGAAGGTGACGATTGAAAGATCGCCGCGGAGTTGCGGAAGAGGCTGCACATGGGTCCAAATCTCCGGGATGTGTTGATGTGAGATGCACGTTGGCTGGATGTATCTTTCTTCAAAGAGAACGCAGAGCCTACTTTACTCGTGGAGGGCCCAGCGGAGGGTATGCAATCCTCCGTTTGCACACCTTGATCACAAGTGAAAGGAGGCCAAGATATTTCCATCTGACAGGCTACCTTACTCTTCAATGGTAGAGACGGATCACTATAGATGAGTGAGGATTCCACGAGAGGGGACAACGATTCTGAGGGGAGGCTGAGGTGGGATATATCATCTATATCAACTGCCGCATCAAGATCGACGCAGGGGGATTCTGGAGGGTCAATATCACCCGAATGGAGCGGCAGAGGGCCCTGTGAAGGTCTGTCAACATCCCTCTGATGTTTAATGGAGGTATCCATTGTTAACTCCCAACCGATTTTACGGAGCTGTTCCGCTTTCGGCGAGCCACCATTGCCAGACGAGATCCCGCAGGAGGCGGATGCAAAAATGGATCCTTACCACAGAGACAGGTGAAGCTATGACAGATAATGCGTCCTAGGTTGGCGGTGAGAGGCATATTATTTGGAGTGATCTTCCACGTCCACCGCTTAGGTGGACTGAGAGCATAGAAAGCGAGAAGGTCATGGGGATTAGAATTGTCGTGTGGGTTTCTCATATCCGGAATATGAAGGTCTGTCGTTGTGTGTTTTTTGGTTTGACCCGTTGATCTTTTGGGACCCAATTTTTTACCATTCCGTGGCGGAGACCATATCGGAGTCTCAGGAGCGGGAGGAGCGTTGTAATTCCCCCCTGGTGGACCCTTAGGTAGTACATCTTTAAATGAGACTATACGGTTAGGTTGGGGGCCCATAGTGCTTATAATAATTAAGTCATTCCCTGGTTGGCGATGAGGAGAGGTGGGACGAGAATACTGACCTGAATTCTCTCCGCGGCGGTGAAGTCGATGGCGGTTTTTCTTTCTGCGTCTGTTGCTAGTCGGCAGAGGGCCATCAGTTGCATTTGGAGTCAAATAATGTATCGCAGTTGACCTATAGTACACATTGGCTTAATCAATCCGGTACAAATATCTTGAAATGGATTGGGCTATCACCGGACATGAACCCAATTGAAAATTTGTGGGCTTTTATGAAGAGAAAACTCAAAGGGAGAGAAATTACTGGAAAAGACATGCTGAAAAAGTACATCTTGGAAGAATGGCAACAAATTAAGACAGATTTCTGCAAAAAATTGGTTACTTCGATGAATATGAGATGTAAAATGATCATCAAAAATAGGGGTGGTTCAATTAATTATTAAAAACAAAATTTTCATACAAATTTTTTGTATGCTTACAAAAAAAGTGTATTCGTATGGTTAATTTTCGTATTACTCATTTTCGAGCATTCAAATATAATTTAACCTTCCAATTCTAAAAACTATTTACATATTCTTATTCTTATTTTATATATCCGGGATAGCTATTATACTTGGAAACAATAGACTTTTATAAAAAATAATTTTCTTTTTTGGTGAAATTGTTATTTTTTTATTTGTATTATTATCGTACGGGTAATTATTGGAGTACATGTATATAAAGAATTAGTAATGATTATCTACACTTAAAATCAACAATAATACTTATTTATTAAAGAAATTCAATAAAGATAATCGAAATATGACCCATGTAAATAAAATTACGATGAAGTTAATAAAAATGATTATAATTAAATAAAAGTTTAAAAATGAAACAAAAGCAAATTATCACCAACTGTTTCAGTAAACCACTAGGTCTCTTAGAGACGACTGAGCTCGACGAAATCCATTGTGCAACCAATCAGTTTTGAAATATTGTACATACATCAAAAATAAAACTTAATCTAAATTTCTTCCAACTTCCAAATCTCCGGAATCTTTGAAACGACTTACTTCAAACCTTCCCTCAAAACATTGAGCACCCAAAATTAACCTTAACTTTCTCCATATAGTAGATTATTACCCCAAAATTACTCCATACTTTTGAACGTTAAAAAATTAGTAATATTTTATTATTAATTATTTATTTAAAAAAAAAATTTTATTACAATTTTATTGCTATAATTATGAAAATACCATTACGATCCCTTTATCAATTTTAAATTTTCCGGAGTAGTGCTTTTGCGAATCCAACATCATTCATGATAGCATTCATAAATTGAAATATGTATTTTTTAATATTTCTTCTTCAGTAGTTTCTGTAACACATTGTTTTTCGATAATAAATAAAAAAAAGATTTAAAAAACGGAAAATCAAACATTCCATTTTTATGATTCAATTGCACACGACAGCCACGACAAATCTCTACAATGTTCTGTGAAATTATTGTAATAGAAGCATTTGTTAGCACAAAACATGCTTTTGCTTGCGCATGTTC
>JBBMKC010257093.1:0-10039 GCA_037834085.1 Bipalium vagum | reverse complement strand
ACAAGTTTTTAAAATCATTTATTATTATTATTATTATTATTATTATTATTATTATTATTATTATTATTATTATTATTCTTATTATTAGTAGTAGTAGTAGTAGTAGTAGTAGTAGTAGTAGTAGTAGTAGTAGTAGTATTCCTATACCTTTTGTTTTAACATTGTTTGCGTCCAAATACATTATCAAATTTCCTTTAAATATTTCCAGGTTTCTCCAGCTTCCGGAGGGTGATGGAAACTACTGACAAAATATTCCATTTTCGTTATTGGACTTCCGACAGGGTCCACAATGCTCAAATAATCAAGAGCTTTCGCCATATTCGCACTTTCATTATCGATATTAACGATAAAAATGTCCATTCATTTTTTCTGCTGGTAATAATTCTCTTTAATTTGTTTAACTATTCCTTGAAATTACAGTTTGTTGTATTTCCGAGTCCTGGGTGTAAGTATATTAGGGGTCTTAGTCGGTCAGCCAAAGACAAGTTTATGTCACTTCGACTGTCGTGTTTATTTTCTCTTGAAAGCCCTAATCCGTTTACTATCTTTTGAAATTAGATGGCTTTTTAAAATGTTTAAGCAGGACTTCAGAGTTCCTAAGGATTTTTTTATATTCCAAAATGCCTAATTTATACCTTAGGGATTTTTCTGTACCTGTTACTATATTATAATTAATTTTTTGTTAATTATACAAGATATTTAAGTATTTATTTAAATATTCATCAAAGAAGAACAAAAATTAATTTTTCATCTTCGAATTATAATTCTTTGTTTTTAATGACCTTGAGCCAATTCTAATATTCACACATCTCTCTCATTGAGGGTTTAAACCAATTAGACGCTGTGTCTATCAATCACTTCACTACCTTCTACTGAACATATTTTTTCAGCTGCAACTTAGCACGTTTTTCCATTAGTGTCTTAAAATGATTCGATTTTTTGTTCTTTCATCACTAATAATATCGGAACAAATACTAATAGCAAAGAAATATGAAACCATTATTTATATTTGAAATTAAATTCTACAACAAATACCCTTAAATTGATATATTCAAATTTATTGATTTATTTATTATCCATTTGAAATACTTAAACTAAGACGTAAATACCATTATGGTACCCATTTACTAATGATTGGTAAGTCTTAAAGATCAGGCGTCTGGGTACCAATTGACTTAACAGAAAAGAATAAGACATTTTGACTTTCGGTTTGTCAATCATTGATTCTGCAGAACAACAGCCAATCTTTTCTTCAACCTATTGTCACTGATGACGAAAAATAGATTATGTTTGACAATTCAAAAATGGAAAACAAAATTTTTGGGTACAGGACAGACTCCAATGCCAGCACCAAGGCCAGGTCTTCATCCAAAGGAAGTCATACTTCGTATTTCGTAAGATTGTCTTAGTGTAATCTATTGAGAATTATTTAAGCGGAATGAGATAATTGATTCCACCAAATATTGTGAGCAATTTGACAGACTAAATGATAAGTTCATGCAAATATGTCCATCTACAGTCAATAGAAAAGGTGTGATTTATCATCATGACATCAAATAAAATTAAAGACTTTTCATAGGAATTAATTCCCACACTCTCCACATAACCCAGACATTTACCCAATAGATTTCCACCTCTTCAGATCTTTGCAACATTTCTTTTGTAGGAATAAATTCCAAAGTGAAGATGAGATCAAACATAGCATCACACCATTTATTGCCTCCAAATTTACACTATTCTTCGATAAGAGAATCAAAAGTTTGGCTGATAAGTGGCAGACTGCAGTTGATAATAATGGTGAACATGTCTTTGATTAATGTTGCGTTTAAATGTATTACTTATGTAAAATAAATAAAAAAGGTTACTTTCTTATTTACCTGACAAAGTACATTTAAACTATAAAAGTTAATCAAAAAACAGTGCTTACCTACACAAACACTAAAGGAACCTTTTGATATTATAATTTAATAAATATGATATATGACTGCGAAATTATTATATTATTTATAGGCTTCAGGTTTACAATTGCTCAATGCCATGACCACAACGGTAATAATAATGGACAGGGTAAGTACATATTATTTTATTACTTTTTTTAAAGTTTTTCATTTACAGTAAATAATTATAAACATTTTCAACAAGAACGCACCTTTAAAAAATTCAAAGTGAACATATAAAATTGTCAAATTTTATGAAATAAATAAATTTATATGGACAATGTGGAGAGATGTCAACAAGGCTTACAGCACAATATCAGATTCTTCTTGACTTCGATGTTGTCGTCGTATTTCATGCCTTGGAATATTAGTCGAACTTCTAGTGATTTTTCTGAACATCATTTCTCTGTCACGAAGTCATACTATTCGACCTCTATGAAAGTCCAATAGTTAGATAAAGTTCTGCGCTTTTCTTATTCCACTCAAGGTGGTAAATGTGTTAAATATTCTATGTGTCGAAAGTAACCTGTTTCTAACACTATTAGGTGGTGTAAATAACAGCAATCCATTACATAATAATGTATTTACATCGCAATATAACAACAACACATGTAAAATAACAATGATATCGATTATCAAACCCAACAAATGTAATGGGTACCTCTCACCATTCATCAGTTACTTACTTAACTATTTAAATGATCCACATACAGAAATATGAATATCTGATTAATTTAATTGATTTTGCAACAGGTGCAACAATTCCGGTGGATTTCATTAAAACAATGTTTTATTGAATGTAAGTAAATGAATTAGATCATCCCTTAACTGAGGTTACGTCATTATAAATTTTATTTTAAAAATTATTTTCCTTCGTCCTGTATATAATCTTTCCTATCTTTCTGGCAAACTCTAAATACTCCTACTGGATGAGTCCTTTGGCTTCGACTCACATTCAGTACCGATACATAGTATCAGTTGATAATGCTTCAATATAGTTTTATAAACTTATTAATTCAAAGTAACTAATTCTAATCGTATCCCAAAAAGCGCTTAGTAAAATTTTTATTGATCTCAGACCACATATTGACTGCACTATTTGAATTTCTCAGGAACTGATCCAATGTCTTTACCTTTTAATATTGCGATAAAATCCCCATGTTCGTTAGGGGTCACAAGCCAATTCAAGACCGACTCTATCTTCAATCGAGAAAGTAAACTGGTACACATTTCAATTCTTTGAAATAGTTCATTTTCTGATAAATTGTGTGGTACCTATTGTATGAGTCTGGAAACATATCCAATATATTTCAGATGCCGATGAATGGTAAATTTTTTGAATTGAGTATCTCAGTCAGTTTTTCAACTGTTACAACTGTATGCTGCTCAACTGTTACCTGGTTGATATTTTTGAACCATCGTTGTGATTAACTTATCCTAATGTAGTCGATTTTCCGTATAATTGACGTTTGTGGTCGTGTCCCTTTTTACTCTTAAAAGACAGAATAACAAATAAAGAGTTTTTAAAACTTATATTATATTGATTACAATATCGATAAAAAATTAATTTATTTAAATATACATATTAATTATTGACATTTATTCCTCGTACTTTTAGTAGTCTGCTGTAAGATTATTAAATCACATTACTTTCGGGGATGACCAAATATTTACCATTTCAAATGATCATTCTAAAGAATCATTTTTATTGGCTTATTTATTAGTTAGATATTATCAACAAAATAAATGACCTTGAAAGAATTTTTATTATAATAATAAAAATAATATTACGTATAATAAAATTTGGATTTTTAAACATTATTTTTAAAAGATTTTTGTTTCAATTTTCAAATTAAACAAGAAATTATCTTTCTTGAGATAAATTATAAAGCACTTCGGAAACCTAATTTACGTTGTTCTAAATTTTTAAAAATAAACGAAGTTAAAAACATGGATAGACTCTCGCAGTATACTTTTTCTTTACCACTGGGGTCATGTAGAAGACATGAAATTCTCAAGATCCAAATCACGGATCAAAGTTATATTTATGCTCTCAGAATGATAACTGTCATTATTGCATTATGATTAAAGAAGTAGTACTTTATTACAACCTTTAGAATAACGTCTTGGAATCGATACGAGACTTCGCTTTCATGGCTGCTAATATTACGTTGATCAGACCCACCGTCAACAATATCAAGCACTTCAAAACCACGCGGTCGAACACCTTTAATTCTATTACCAAAGACGAAGTAAGACTATTCTGACCTTGAACAAGTTATTTTTATTATTACTTTTTTATTATTATTTATTTTTTAAAACACAAAAAGCCCACAAAACATACAGTAAAGGGTACTTTCTTGAATAATGCATCTTTTGAACCTTGGGGCAAGGGATTTGTGGAAGATAACCAATAATTTGTGCTTTTTGGTATAAAATGCACTATCCACTTTTCATCGGATGTCTATATTCCAGGGTTAAATAGCTCTACATTTACCCGACTAAGGTGAGAAAAGCATATTAAAATTATCTGAAGTAAATTCATGTGGAACTCATTGGCTTATTTTCTATCTCTTACCAATCTGATGCAATTGGAATTTGATTGTTTCCTCGTTGACATTAAATACCAAACCATGTTCTTTACAAGTTTGACTTGACTTTTTTTTGTCAAATCATCATTGTTCATGTTAATGAGTGTCCCATATCGCAGTGCACCTTTCAGATTTTCATCAACAGAATGAAACTTCTAAAGCCAAAAACGAACAGTTTTTGTTTTTTTTGCATTTTCTCCTAATGCAGAAAAATATTTTTGACTGGTTTTTAACGCAATCGACCCAAGCCTATATTTATACAGTAAGCAAGATTGGATGTCTGTCCGCAATTTTGTCTATTAAAAACTTTAAGTATGAATTAACGATATTTTAGATATCGAATTACATGCTTGAGTTAAATTAATCCAATAAAACAATTTGATTTTCTGAGGAACGAATAAAATAAACTATTTAATAAAAAGGTCAATGTCATAAAATCGGGATTGAAGCTATTTCAACACGTAATAAGTAGACCTTATAAAGGTTTCCTAAATCTTAAAATAATTGGACACACTCCTTTTATAAACAATAATTATTTATATTATTTTTAATATTTTCAAATATATTATTAATATATTAATATGTTAATTAATTTTAATCTTGTGAACATAATCAATTTATTTTTCCAGTAACGTTTTTCATCAACACTAACTTCTTGTACTGCTCTTTTTTAATTTCTTTGAAATTTGATTAGATTTCTTTCACATCTTTATTATTTATTAATTTGCTGACTGTTTCACTGATTATCTCTTCTAGCTTACTATTTTGATAAGCATTCTCATAATATCCAGTTCTTCTATCTATCCCTTTATAGTCTGATGTTAATGATCAAACTCTATGGGGTTAATCCTCTAATCGACCCACTTTCATTTTTGATTTTTTAGAATATGCAGGATGTCCCTGTGGAATGTAAACTTAAATATCTTTCATTAAATTCAATCGATTGAAATTTCTATTTATATAATATTAATGTATGAAAGTCTAAGTTTTGTTTTAATATTTTAAAATTAGATTTAGCAAATGCCGCTTGATTTGACGTTAAGAATCAAAAATGTACTTTTAATGGCCAAATTCAACTCAATTTGTGTTGAATTTGGAAAACCTCACCAAGTGAAAGTGCTATAAGAGAGACTTTTCATCGTTTTTGTGAGATTGTTTTCGTGGAAGATAGTGAACGTTCTGGAAGACCACGGCTGATCATTGAAAAATGAAGTTCAGGAAATGAATGAATTTATTGAAAGTGACCCACAATGGAGCGTTCGAACTGTTGCAACCACGTGCTCCATTTCACGAACATCAATCCATCAAATTATGAGAGAACAGTTATCATTGAAACCCTTTCAGGTCATTTCACGCAGGAATTACATGAAGAGGATTTGCAAGACAGAGTTGAGATGTGCAAAACCCGGGTCCCGATGTTAGAAAATGTGGATATTCAGGAAAATATTTTCTTTTTCAGATGAAGCATTGAATTACCTAAAGGAATTAGTAAGTAAACATAACGTCAGATATTGGTCAGAAAGTAATCCACATGTTACTTTTGAAATTGCTAGAAAATCCCACCAGGTAAATGTTTGGTGTGCTTTGTCAGAAAATAAAATTATCGGCCCCTATTTCTTTCAAGATGAGACTAATAATGGCCAAAATTATCTATCAATGCTTCAAGACTATTTTATGTTTGAAGTGAGGAAAATGTACATAGTATGGTCTCTGGTATTTCAGCAAGATGGAGCTCCTGCTCATTTTCCGAACAGGTGGATTGGAAGAAGTGGTTCGATTTGATGGGATCCACGTTCACCAGATTTAACTCCTCTTGACTTCTATTTATGGGCCATTTAAATAAAGAATAAGATAGACAAATCTTAAATCATAAACATTGACGATTTGAAAACAAACCTCACCGAAGAAATAAAAAGTGTTACCACAGAAACTTTGAAAAGCGTATTTTTAAATATTGTAAAAAGGATGAATTTATGTATTAAATCAGTTAATGGTGGTCATTCGAACAATTGTTGTAAATATTTTTGAAATATGAAATAAAAATTAAAAGATTTGTCTTTAATTTTATAAAGCAAGCGATTAAATATCTCAATCTGCTTGAGAAATATTTATGTTTACTTTCCACGGAGACTTATGGGACACCCTGTATAGTCATGTATCAGTCTCTTTTCTATATATCCTGGTCTTTAATTCATTATAAAAGAGAAAGGGAATAATAAATTAAGGCTGGTGTCCTTTTTGAGATGTATGGTTAATTCTTTGGGGGAAAGTATTTCTAGAAATTTTCTAAACCTGTTTTATTAAATTTAATAATATTTACAAATTGAAAAAATCTTCACTTAGCATAATTGATTGAATTCTGATACATATCCTTTTAGGAGAGAAAAGCAAATGTTCCCTTTTGCCACGATTTGCAATCCGTGCATTATTGTAGTTCGAAATTATGAAAACAGGTGGAATTAAAATGAAATAAAATAACAGAAAAATAAATAATAATAATAATAATAATAATAATAATAATAATAATAATAATAATAATAATAATAACAATAATAATAATAATAATAATAATAAATTTAGATAGAATAATATAATATTATTATTATTAAAAAATAGTGGTAATAGTATTATAATAATAATTAAAATAATAATAATGAAATATGTATTTCTTTTATATTTGAAGACATCTTTAGAAATTCAATTGAAAAAGTTCAGTTATTATAGATTTGTTTAAATGCATTAAAATTATAATAATTAATTAAGATAATTTTCAAATATCACCGTTATTCGTTGTGCTATGAACAAAAGTTCAAATTGTTCTCTGGAATGCCGAATATTTAAACTCATCTCAAGCCTGTAATAATAGAGGACACAATAAAAACAAACTATTTCTATTGAATAAATTATTTATTTATGTCCTGCAGCCATGGAGAAATGAATTTTAATGTTGATTTTATTCAATGCTCAGAATATATATTAAATACGACTGTTAATGGGTGAAGCACGACAAGGACGAGGTGGGTGGGGTGTAATAAAACAAAATAATAATAGTAATAATAAATTTGCTTGTTCGCTCCGTTCATTATGAGACCCAATGTGAAAGCGTTCATGGCAAAGTGGCTCTACACGCACGGGGAACATTCTCAAGACAGAAATACAAATAAAAAAGTTGTTTAAATTAACGAATTCCTTCAGAGACCAACTTTGATCGGAAAATAATCCCGAGAAAACTTGGAGCAATTATTAAAAGATTTTTGAGGAAAGAGAAATCCCAGCCCAGTCTGTCTTTCTTTATTCTTTTTCCAAGACGTGATTTTTTTTCTTTTTTCCAACGTGCAAAATTCGTCAATTTTTGTTAAGGATTTTCTGATTATTTAGACTGCCTCACGAACTTTGACAAATAAGAATTGCGTGGAGAAATCGGCGTAGCGAAATCCTTTATTTATTTATTTATATTTTCAGTTCTACTTGAAAGCATTTTTTGTTTGTTCGCATCGAATGATTCAAAGCGATTTAGGGGAATGAAAATCAAAGACGTACATGAGAATGTAGCATCATTAAAATATTTTTGTTTTAATTTTATCACAATAATAATAAGAGTTATAAAAAAATATTATATTTAATTATAACATAAAAATAAAAAACACAAGTGATAATAATAATAATAATTAAAAAATCAATTATTACAGAAAAGATAAGAAATCAAATAATAATAAATATACGAAAAATAATAAATAATATATACGAAAAAAATAAAACAATATATATAAAAATAAACAATACAATTATTATTATAAATATTATTATAAGTATTATTATAAATATTATTATAAATATTATTATAAATATTATTATAAATATTATGATAAATATTATTATAAATATTATTATAAATATTATTATAAATAAATATTGATAGCAGTTCATAAATATTTTAAAGTATTTAATTATATTTGTTTTTCTTAAACTTTTATATAAAGTAAATAATAATAAATAAAATATTCTCAAAACATTATTATATTTGTCTAATCTTTTAATTCTTCAGTTGAATGTCTTCTTCTATGAACTGTTAATAAAAACGATGATAATCGGTAATTAATTATTTTTTTGTATAATTATTATTAAATTTTCATCGTTCAATATTAAATTTGTGTCATATAAATTGGTGAATTATTCCTATGGCATATGACGAAAAAAAATGTAAATTCGTCTAATTAATGGAAATGGCATTCAAAAACATTTATTTAACATAACTTAGCCAGAATGTTGATGAAATAAAATCTTCGTAATCGAAATGAAACCCTTGTGAAGGATAAACAAAGGTGCAATCAACAGATTGGTTTTCCAGTGTCCAGAAAAAACGTGATCAACTGACGAAAAGGAGAGAAAATGGAAAAAAGGAGAAAAAATTAAAAGGAAAACCATCTTGAAAAATATAATTATTTATCAACAATTTCATTGTGAAATTCATTTCGGTTTAATTATATGCACCAAATGGATTTCGTACTAATCAAAACATCATTTACATTTGGTAAATAACAAAATTAATTATCAAACGCGACGGTCGAGAGTAAATTAACGTTTTATCTGCAAAACATCCAACATTAATTAATTCCTGCCAGATAGAATAATAATAATAATAATAAATAATAATAATAATGATAATATAATGATAATGTTTCGAACTTTTAAATTTCGAAATTTTTTCCGGACTATTGATATTTTTGCGTAGGCATTTTCCCGTGGTTTTTTGTGAAAAATTATATTTTTTTTTGAAAAATAAATAATTTATTGAAACGATATTTTCGAAGAGGTGATTTTGAATAAGTAAAACAAAAGTAAGAAAATGATAATGGGTAAAAATGACTTACCGTTTCCGATTAAAATAAGTACTTCTTCGGTAGCATTTATTATTAATTGTGATATTTATTCCGATTGGCAATTTACATGTGAGCTATGATTTAAACAAAATAAACAGATTTTTATATTAATTTAAAAACTCACAAATTAGTAAATGGAAATACAACTAGGGATATTTTTATATTTATCTTGTGATTTACCATTCAATATTGATCGATGAAAAAACTTAAGGGCATAATTTTAATTTTTATGTTAATAAAACAAAAAAATTATCTTTAAATAATCAACCGAAATTTTCGTCTTTCACTTATTTAATTATAAAAATCAGAAATTTGCTTTGAGTTTTATTCTTTATTTTTTTAATTTTCCGAAATCGAATGTGTCAGGAAAAAGAGAAACATAATATTTTATAACATATTTATATTTTAGTGAACAAGGCTGATTTAAGTGAACTCTTAGTTATGACATCTACTTTATCTGATGTTTATTGTTATTTTTTAATCTATTATTTTTTTTTTTTTAATTTTTATTAATTATTATTTCTTTAAAATTTATTATATTTAACTGATGATTTTTTTTTTGTTTTATTATTATTATTATTATTATTATTATTATTATTATTATTATTATTATTATTATTATTATTATTAT
>JBBMKC010257082.1:0-10039 GCA_037834085.1 Bipalium vagum | reverse complement strand
AGAAGAAAATATATATATATATATATATATATATATATATATATATAATATTATTAATTATTATTATCACAATCATTATTATTAACATTATTATTCTATCTAAATATTATGGTCTTAAATTATACTTTTTTGCTGAACATAAGAGAGGTTTTAAAAATTCCAATTAAAAATCCACTGGGATATAAAAAACGTTAAAAATTTTAGTTGATGTACTTAAAGTAAGTTTGAAAATAATCTTACTTCCTGAAATTGTGAATGGTAGGCAAGTTCTAAGTGCGAATCGTTATTTGAATATTTCAACAAACTCCCAGGTTATCCTATCACGCTTTAATTTCTAAGTACGATATATTAAGAGGATATTAAGTGGAATATTTTTTTGTTATTCAAATAAATGAAATTTATTGCAGTGGAAAATTTTTGTAATCAAAAGTTATCCACAAAATATCTATTTTCCTCTTGTCTGTCTTGGAATTTTTGTGTCAGTCATTATCTGTGGTCTTGAAGTTCATTCAACAAGTTGAATAATGATGGACAACGTGAAAATGATAGATTTTATTAAAAAAACTCTCTCAAATAATGTTTTTCTTGTCTTTGGAGAATATTTCTCAATATGTATACTCTTAAAAAATAGACATGGAAAAAAACGAATTTTTAATTACGTTTAATTATGTTTTGTTTTTCTAGATAATACTATCTTCTCCCTATTTCTTCATTTTAATCTAAGTTCTTGTAAACATTAATTAATTTTGTATTAGATAATTTATTTAGAAATGTCTGGAGCATGCGCGGTTAATAATTGCTTTGAGAGAGTTCCTCAGCATACCTCCAACTGGTTAATTAGATTTGTCAAGCCCAGAAATTAGCTGACCATCTTCCATTAATTCAGAAAAAATTTATAAATTTCTATTTCCAAAATTATCATAGGAGAAAAAAAATAAATAGAAGTATACTAAAATTCAATGTTAACAATTTTCAACGTTCTCGGTGCTTGTCTTTTGTTTTATTTATTAAGCTACAAGAGAACGTTAATAAATCAGTTATAAAAAAAATAATTGAAAAAACAGCTTTTATTTCATCCACTCAGAAGCAATAAGCTAAAATATTATATTCCGTATTTTTCTGTTCACCTGGGTCATCAAAATAAATGAGGCATGGATACACCTGGCATCAACATAAGACCTACAAATCGTGACAAGGATCATAGCAATCCACAAACGCAATTGCGGTATTGGAATAATAATTCATCTCTCTGCTTCTGCCAACAGTCCAGAGCACACAAGTCTGACGATTTCCAAAAACCCAAGCGCACACTATCATTTCCCTGGCATTTCTAACTGTAATATTAAATTGCAAATTTGAGAAGTTGCTACTATGAAATTTACTCCACTGTGGACAATTCAATTTCCTTAAAGACAATGCGGAGACAGTGAGACTGTGGAGCCCGTCTGTCTGTTGTCTCGTCATAAAAATGCAGGCAAAAATTTAAGATTATCTTTATCATCATTATTATTATTATTTTCATCATCATCTTCATTATTATTATGATTATTATTTTAAGTAGTCTGTGTATGTGTGTATAATCCACATATCTATTGGGAAATCTCATCTTTCCTAACACATTCACGAACACACATCGTCCCAGATATAAGTTAGACCCATCACTACTTAATGCTTTGCCACTCACCTAGGTGAATGAAGAACAATGTTTAATTGGAATTATTATCATTTCGTATGGATTTCTCTCTACTTCTCTAAAAAAGAGAGATTCAGTAATTTAACAAAACCTTGTTTGTGTGATGGTTGTATTCGTTTGTGTATGTATGTGTGTGTATGTGAAATTGCAGAATGACCATACATGCTGCTTGTTGGCTATGCCAATATGCCAGTAGACTTGGTGGCAGAATAAATATACCTTGTTTGCCAGCCAGCAAAGCGTCTTACAGTAACACGAATGTCGTATATTGACTAGAAAAGAAAAAAATTATAATAAAGATAAGAAATTTTCAAATATTAATAATTCATGTTAATATCTAGAATATTGATATAATTAATCGATAAATTGTTTTTCTGTTTTTTTTAAAAAGTGAAGTCCGTGTTCTCGTGCTAGATTCTATGGAAAACAATTTTCAGAATTATTTAAAACAAAAATTTTGAAGACACCTCTATCATGATAGTATCAATTCAATATTCTAAGAGAAAATAAGGTCCGAAAATTCCAAAAGAAAGTTTCTATATTAAATAAATATTTTATAAAAATAAATTAAAACATTTAAAATAACAGAAATAAAAAAACCTTTTCCATTAGAATTTGATTTACGTTTCATAGGATGTATTATATATTGATTATTAATGTTTTCATGATAAATTTGTCTTAATATTCTTTGGAATAATTTGTTCAAGTTGTCAATAAAAACATGATTAATAATTAAAAATAATAATTAAGAATCAATATTAAATTAAAATTTTTCCTCTTCGTCAATATTTTATTTACAGGACTCGTTTTATCTCAATTAATTCAACATTTTGAGAAATAAATTGCAAAAAAGTTTCTTGAAATTTGACCGTATTTATGGCGTAAACAAAACATGAAATGAATTTAAACAATAAATTAAGCCAATTTAATTTGTTTACTAAAATGATATAGTTTCACGATCAATGATTTTATCAAATAATTAATATTTAAATGCAACGAATATCTAAATTTATTAAATATTTTGGGTCACTATTTGCGGTTTAGTGGTCATAAAATCTATAATAATAAAGTGAAATAAGATAAGAAGTAAAGACTATTATAAAAATAAAAAATAAAAAATAATAATAATGTTTTAAAAAATAAACAAATTCAGCTTATAATACAAATTAATAATAATAAAATTATTATCATAAATATTTTATTAGTTAATTAATTTTACTTATTAATATTTTATTATTTTTTTTTATTACTTTTTATAATATATATTCTTTCAGATTATTTTCTTAGTGTATTATTTATGAGAACAGTGGTAGTAATGACAAAATTAACATTAAATGTTAAAAATATCAAACAATTTCACTTTTCCCAAATCAATATATAGTAAAAAAAATTTTAAAAACATATATCAATAATTAATATTAATTTTATAATATTTTTATTGGACGTTATTCAGGGAACAGAGTTAAGATTTAATTTTTTTCAACTAATAAATAATTAATAACATTAATAAAAAATTACTGGTTGAAAATTGATGCCATAATTTTAAAATTATTTTATTTGTAAATTAAAAATGCAAATGAGATAAAATGACACTGAAAATGACAACTTTGGGTATCTTAAGTTGAATTTTATCATTTAATTAACATCCTAATTAACTAAGATATCAATTGATGGTTTTGTACCATTTGGGTGTTTCTGTTCGCATTTTATTCTTGGTAAGCAAATAGAGCTATTTTGTGGCTCAATTAAACAAGAGCAGAACAAGAAATGTTTCAATTGAAAGATGGTAAATGTATTTTCGAGGCAGATTTTCTATTTTTTCCTTGCTTATATTGTCTTCATATCAATTGTTCTACAATTGTATCATAGTGGAAAATGTACATTTTTGTCACTTAAAAATAACAATTTTCTTTCTTTTTGTAATTGCGTTTGTTTCTCGATTTTGCTTTTTAGAAGACCACGTTAGATTGTTTTTATTGAAATCTATTAGGCAGATGGGATCACTCCCATAACCAAGTAATAACAAACGAAATTTATGGGATTCATTATTTTTCAATTTCTTATTAAAATATTAATAAACATATTACAGAACATTTGGTTGGTTTTTCAATGGAAAATAAGTTGAAAAGACATTTTAAAAATGAAAAATAATAAAAATAATAGACCAATATAAATTTAATTTTATTAATAATATATTACAATATTATAATTAAATATTATTATCATTTTTGAATAACTGGTGCATCTCAAATATCACCGTGTGTAGTTCAATATTCCACTTTTTTATGGATGCATTGTTATGACAAGAATACATTTAACACAATGAAGACATGAATGTATTATTAATGTAATCTGTAAATCCACAGATGATAGGAATTTTCTTATTTTAAGATTAATACCTACAAGATTTATCAAATGGAATGACAGAAGAATTCTTTAAGGAATAGCAAATGCTGTCATATGACAAAAAACTAATTACATTCGGAGACATCATTACTATAATTTTATTCTGGAAGAATTTGATTCAGATTCATATAACAAGTCACTTTCAATATATAAAATAAAAATTAAAACACATAAATTAGAAAAATATGTAAAATAGAATTTCTTCACAAAAAACCAAAAATAAAATTAAAACATTTTCGTTGCGGTTATAATTTTAATTAGCAAAAAAATTTATTTTAGTGAAAAAAATTTCTAATAAATTATATAAATGAAAAAAATCTGTCTTGAAAGGATTAATTAATCGCATTGCCATTATATATATATTTAATAATGCTTCTTAGGAAGACTCTATATTAGCTGGAGATACAAATGTTATTATTCAGTAAATCTAAGATTTTTTAGGGGAAGGGATTTTCAAAGTTGTACTAAAAAATATCTTTTAAAATTGTTTTAATAACAGAAAAATTATTGTCAGTATATTTGCCCAATGTTTATCATAATACGTTGACCGGTGTAATAATTATTATTAAACGATATTGTATTTCATTACTGGTAATATATAATATTTATTTATATATATATAATATTTAAAACTAATACAATTAAAAATTCACAAAAGTTCTTAGAAATACTTTTTTATTGAAATATTTACAAAATTACCGTTGCTTTCGAATGTCTTTTCATTTAGATTATTTCATCTTTTAACCAAAAAGCGGTTTTTTATTAATATTATTCTTCATTAATCAATGGGTATTAAATTTTAGTATTAATAACAAAGATCTATAAAATTGAATGCACATTAATGGGTCTCAAAAGAAAGTTAATTCTCTGCAAGCCAACCAAAATAAAATATTTAAAAATTTCTTTTAATTTTAATATTTTTCTTTTTATTTCTTTCATTTGGCCCTGTTACTCTTGAAAAGTCTGTTTGAGACTTATATTTGAATACAAAAGCTGATTTAATTAATATCTCCCCGAAAAATAATAATGTCAAGAAATTTTGTTTTGCTAGACTATTTAAATGTCTAATAGAAAGGAAAGACACACAATAGATCATGGTTTTGGATATTTTTATATATTCGTAATAATTTTCTCTGATCCTCAAAATTTAATAAATATATTTTTTTCTTTTAGCATAACTTAAAAAATAAATATTATGGTGGTAAGTTTAATAATCAATTTTTTGTAAAGATCTGAAATAATCAACAAATATCGTATTTAATGATTGTAATAATAATCCGTTGGTAGGTTTGGATATATTAAAAAATTATGTATATCTAAGCTGAAATATTACAAACCAGTTCGGAGCTCCAAATTTCATGTTTCTAAATTATTTAATATAAAAATCTTTATTATTTGTTCAATGCACATGTATAATGGTGCCATTACTTACAAATCATTATTATTCATTTTTTTAGGCATCGAGATCCTCATAAAAAACATATCTGAAGAATAATATAAAAAAAGAATATTAAACGTTGCAAAAATTTTTAATATACTCTTTAAGGTTTTGTAAATTATTTTAAGTATTATTACGGAAGCTGGATTAAGCTATACATTAAATATGAACTCATAATAATAGTAATAATAATAATAATAATAATAATAATAATAAATTATGAATGATTAAAGCAATTTTTGGCCCCTGTTCGAATTATAATATTCTGTTACCTTTACATAAAGTAACAAAAAGAATTTTTTTATAGTTGTTAATGAATAATTGTTTGATTTAATTATCAAATTTTTTACCGGTAACATTTCGCTTTCTTATTTAATGTAGTCATTCTGGTACCCAGTATGCTTTTTGGATGATTTTCAATTCATATTACACTTTATGCAGCCATATTTAAGTTGAAAATTTTTATATCTCATCATCGTTACTTTTAAAATTACTATCCTGAGTAACTTTTATTTTCAGCTGATTTTTTTTTCACATGATTCCTTAATTCCAACATCTTTTTATTATTTATTCAATAATCTCTACTTTTTACAATAGGAAATTTCAACATAAACCCAAAATAAGCGTCAATCAATAAATACTATAAAATAAAATAATTAACAGTTTAACTATTTTTAATTGGTCTGCTTCAAATTTAGGCTTTGCAATTACCAATTTCTTTTTTGACCGCTTTGACTTGAGATTGTGGAACATTTTTAAAAAAATTATAAAAAAGATCATTATAAAAGTTTTCAGCAATCTACAGGATCTAATATTTTGCTGCAAAAATGTAAGATATTTGGAAACCGTTATTAAAATATTTAAAATGTTTAGTCTCAAAGTGTTACAATTATAAAGTGTTACAAAATATTTTTAAAAATTGAAGGTTTTAATAAAAAGTCTTAATAAAAGTATAATTATTAAGTATTATTAAAATATTTATTTAAGAAATATAAAATATCTCGCTCAAATTTATAACCAATAATTGTAATATTTCTTGGACCTCAATTTAATAATATAATTATAATATTAAATATATGGATATTTGGTAACCAGAAATATTCGTGCCGCTTCTGTATATGCAATTATTATTAATATGGATAAATGACTTCACGCAAATTTTTAAATAACAGAACAATTATATGGATTATATTAATTTGCTTTATGCGAAATTAGTTTAAATCTATTATTAGGTTGGTGCAAAAATAATGCATATTTAATAACTTCAAACTTAGCATATCATAAGTCGGACCAAACAAACATTTATTAATCAAAGTAACATTCTTGTGATTCCACACATCTCTGCCAACGCAAAATAAGCTTGTTGATACCAGAAACATAGAAAATCGTTTGTGTGCACCTCACATATTCCATGAAGGTGTTTTCAGCATCGGCTCGGTTGTTGAAGCACTTACCTTGAAGGAAGTTTTTTAGATGTTTGAAAAGTGGAAGTCTGTTGGTGCTAAGTCTGGGGAATATGGAGGATGAGGCAGAACTTCGTAACCCAGTTCGTTAAATTTCAGCAAGATTGGTATTGCAATGTGTAATCTGGGATTAACCTGTAGAATGACTGGTCCTTTTCTGTTTACCAAGGCTGGACTCAAAATTTGTAATTTTTGGTGCATATCGTTGATTTGCTGACAGTAACTGTTGGACGTAATCGTTTTTCCAGGATCCAGGAAATTAAAATGGATCAAACCATGTACACACCACCAAACAGTTATCATTACCTTTTACTGTTGCAATTTTTGTTTCGGAAAGGTTTTTGGAGGTTCACTTTTGTTCAGCCATTGACCAGAGCGTTGCCTATTATCGTACAAGATCCATTTCTCATCACATGTTACAATTCTATTGAGAAATGGATCGTTCTTGTTACGGAAAAGAAGGGCAGACGCAACTTCAAAGCTACGTAATTTTTGGTTTTCATTGAGCTCGTGTGGCACCCATTTGTCCAGCTTCTTCACTTTTCCAATTTGTCCGAGATGTCTCACAATTGTTGGATGGTAAAACTAAAGTTCTTTTGCAACTTCTCTTGTGGTTTTCCTTGAATCAGATTCAATGGCAGCCTCCAATTGATCATTTTCTACAGCTGATGGACGGCCACCTTCTTTATCCTCCAGACTATAATTATTGTTTTCAAACTTTAAGAACCAACGCTGAACTGTTGTTTTGTTCACGCTTCCTATGCCCCATACTGCATTAATATTTCGTGCTGTTTCCGCAGTGCCTCTACCTAGCTTGAACTCATAAAAATATATTTTACGGAAGTCCTTTTTCGATATCTAAAACACATAGTTTTCATTTCTCAATAAATTATGAAATATTTAAATTTTACTTTCAATTATTATTTAATTAATGCTCACTTAAACAAGTGAATATTACTAAGAATAAAAATTGGATTTTAAAAAGTGTATTGTTTATTTAAAAAATGCTCTAGTTAAAAAATGCAAAAAAATACATTATTTCTGCACCAACCTAATAATTATAATCAAATGTAGCGCATTTTTTCCATTCAAAATGTGTGTTGATTTAAGCATAATAAGGGCATTCTTACTATTAACATGACTATGAGAATTACTATTGCTATTGCTATTACTTGATTACTCTAGTAGATCCAAGACGTTAGAAGCATTTTCGTAGAATGTGTCTTTTTTTGTTAATGGTTCGTCCTATTCCAAAAGAGCTATAAATTTTCGAAGACAGAATTTCAAATGACCATTGGAAATAATTGATTAAAATATGCAGCATATAATTGAATTCGATTCGAGTTTGACATGTGAAAATCTGAGTAACATGTTTAAAGTATTCGATGAAACGTATAGAAATCTTCTGAATTAAATGTGAAAACGCTGAGGATTCGCAAATCGGTCCCATGCCTGATGCATTTGAACAAGGTTCAAAGAATGATTCTGATTTTTCTTATCCGAAACATCATGAAGTCATTTAATTACTGAATTACATGGCTATTTCTGATGAGAAATGGTTATACTACAAAAAAACGAACCAGAAAAATATGTTCTACCACATAATCCAAAAATCACAATTTTTTCGTCTTAGACCATACTTTACATTTGTACGTGTATTATTTTCCATGAAGTTGTGGACTATTGTCAGACAGAAACTGCTTATTTAAATGTACAACTGTGGTAATATAAAAAATAAGTCTTCGAAATCAAACGAAGAAAGAAATAATGTAGTGATGCAAAACGATAATGCAAATCCACTCGTTGGAAAAGTAATCCGTGAAAAAATCTAGGAATTTCAATAAGATATTTTCCTAATACTTCTCCAAATGATTACTATCTCTGTTTATCTCTGAGCAATCATTTCAAGATAAAAGAATTCCGAAATAAAGAAGAAATTAAAATGAAAGTTTGACATTTTTTCGGTTCTAAAGATTCTCAATTCTATGTAAAGGGATCTGTAAACCATTATTTCATAGAAAATGTGGTTAATTTGGAGGAAGATAATTTTACTTAATTACATTTATTAGTATTATTATTAGACCAGTAATATATGGATTTAAAATGGCACAAAAATTTTTGGTTACACAACATAATACTGAACTTAATAATTCAACTTCAAAAAATATTTTTTTTATATTTTTAGAATCATTTTTTTAAAAATTTTTGAAACCCGCGCTTTTTTATAACAATTATGACGGAATTTCTTTTACTAAATTTTATTTTAATTTTTATTTAATTAGACAAACTAAATTTATTTCAAATGTCAACAAATCGGACAATTCTAACAATATTGTAATTTTAATCGCTACCACTTAGCGATGGCTCTCGATATTAATTAGCATTCATTAATTAATTATTTGTTTATTAAGCGATGGTGTTATATTTTTTACTTATTCTTAATAAAGAATTATATTACGAAAATACTTCACATTTTCAACGATTATTTATATCAATATATACATTTTAATCGAATAAAACAATAACTGAACACAAAGTGAATGAGGAAATCTCAATTAAAGTTTGAAATGTAAATAAATATTAAAGAAAAATGAAGAATAACACGCCGGCCAAATAATCAAAGAATTTAGCGCAGTTATTTTTGATTAACTTGAAATTAATTAACTTGTGATTATAGTTTTAACGTTAGACATTTAACATTCACCTGAACAAGTCAGCTAAATCAAAGGAGTTTTAACAAAAATTATTTTTCCTTATGATTTCTGAACCGAGGTATGTAAAATGATACTTTCAACATCATCGTGCTACAAGTTATTTTGTACAACAATTATATTTGGATATTAATATAAATATTCATCAGGCTATGAAGAAAAGCTTAAAACATCCATGTTTAAAAATTTGATACCTTATCATTGACTGACAAAAAATAGAACTGTCGTCATCATATTTCTAAATTTTATTTTTTTATTTCTCTATATTATGACACAAATATTATTATTATTATTATTATTATTATTATTATTATTATTATTATTATTA
>JBBMKC010257072.1:0-10039 GCA_037834085.1 Bipalium vagum | reverse complement strand
TTTTGGTGTGGTATAAATACAAGTGTTGCTTTACTGATTGTTTTGATTTGCACCACCTAAGATTTTGGAGTCAGGTATAAATTTGATACCCTAAATATTGAACACAAGATAAAATTATGCTATGTAATTTTATATGTGAAAAGGTATTGGTGGCATTTCAGAAAACTAATTTATGGGACTGGTCTATAACACTGATATTTTGATATGCTTGTAAATAATGTCTTATACATCCTTAATATTTGATGGTAAAAAAGTCACGCACATACTGTCTAGTATGAAGTTGCATTATATATTTAGGGTTCATTTATATCTCAAAATTCAATGTGTAAACCTACAATTGGATAACCAAATTTTTTGATGATCTACTTTAACTAATCACTAAAAATTAATATTTAATAAAATTAGATTGACAATAATAAATTGGCATTAGAATTATATTTTTAATAAAAATTAAAATTGAGATATTTTAATTATGGTCTATATTTACTTAGATACCAGTTTGTTTAATTAAATTCATTTAATCCATATGGTTCAGTTTTGATTTCTAAGCCAATCTTTATAATTTATTGTGAAGTAACCATTAGGAACAAGCTCATTATAAGAAAACGTAATTGAAATAAACTTCAACCATTATTATATTTTTCATTATTGTTAAAAATCACAAATATATAATAACAATGAAAGTTTTACACTTAAACCCACTTGCCAATTGCTGGGCCTGGACTATCTTTGTTCTTTTGATCTAAGCCAATATATATATTTCCATAAAACAAGTTGTTAATCATTTCATCCTGTAATTGAAATGATAGATGGAAACAAAAAAAATTCACGGGAAGGTAAGAGAACAGTGTCTATTGGTTTTTCAAATAGAATTTATTAAGCTCTGGTTGGTCCAAATCATATTCACCCTCACTAGATTGCTTGGAACCAGATAATTGAGTTAAGTAGGAGACAGCTCTATTTTTCATTTTAAGGCTTCACTTCTGATTTTAATTTTGAAAATTGGTAAGACTTGAGAAGTTCTCAGAAATTCTTTTTAAAATTTCTTTTCATGTAAAAATTCAAAACAGGCCAATCAATTTAGAAACAGAAATAAAAAAATTAAAAGCTGATTATATTTTAATACTATTATTACCAGAGACAAGGTTCGAAACAAATTTTCTTGTCAAATCTAAATAGAAAATTGGCGAGTTTGGCAAGTAATCATCGTATTTTAATCTGGATTTGGAGTTTCCATGAGGAATGGCGGGCTCGATTTGAGTACCTTCATGCCATTCATTGAACGAGGTCACACCGAAAGATCGAGCTCCAGAATTGAGAGCGTTTTGAAATCTTTCGAAATAAAACCTTCCGTTGTCTCGATCTTGAGTTGCCAACCCATTCCAAGGACGAACTGATAAATCTTTATATCCGGGTCCAAAAGATGGGTAAAATTCAATGTTTTTCAGATAACACAATCTATTTATGTCTTTCCAGTGCTTTGAATTGCTGAAAATAGAATTGCGAAACAAGGTTACAGAATCAAACAAATTACACATAAAAATAAAATAGATCGAAAAATATTTGTAGAATTGTTAGGTTTACCAGACGCACAGAGTTAAAACGCCGATAGTTAAGGACCATTGAGTCCAATAATATAAATTAAGAGAAGCATAATAATAATAATAATAATAATAATAATAATAATAATAATAATAATAATAATAAATTAATAATTAACAGTCAAAATCGAACGAAAATATTTTTAGCATTTGAAGACCAGAGGGTTGATTATCTTATTCTTAACATAAATGTAAATAAAGGGTGTTCTCGACATTTTCATTTTGAAACCATCATATTAGAATGTACAGTACTTTTAGATTTGTTTAAATAAATCAATAATTTATCAGAGAATATCTGGAATGGCGGACAAACTGATAGACAAAGAAATTTGCACCATATACTTACAAGAATAGAGATTACGACAGAGCTCCGGAAGCTGCTGAAAAAATCTAATTGACATATAGCAAGGATATAGTTGATGAAAGCATCATTAGACGGTGGTATGTGAAATTTTCGGAAGGTGACGAAGTCGATCAAATGTGGGTCGTGGTAGTCCCAGAAGCATCATTGAAAATGCCGTTTTACTGACAAAATTGGATTTAAATTCAAGTCAAACCTTTCGAGATCTTGCTAAAATATTCATTGTTAGTCTTAAGACAATTTGAAAACCACAGGTACAGTTTTTTACTACTAATTAGAATTAGATTTGTCTTCTAATTAAAATACACTGACAATAATTTTATCAATAAATATGGTTAAAAGTGAATAATTAACAAATAAAAAAATAATACAGTGATGGAAGCTTTGAAAAATTAAAATGTGTGCAGATGATGTTGTTTCTCAGCAGACGGTTAAAACTAGTTATTGCAGTTTAGATCCGTTACCTAAACCACGAAAAAGGAATTTTAAAGTATATCTAGACAACAAAGTTTAGAAGACTTCAATGATGCGAAACACTGGTAAAATTTAGATAAATCTGGATAACAATTGATGTTAACCATATAACAGGTTTTAGTCATCTTAATGCAAGTGATAGTTTATAAAAATGGAAATCTCATGAAGAGATTATGGTGAATGATTTTGAATCGTATTTAGCCCATCTGAAGAAGTATCAAATGGATTTTTAATTTTAAAATAATCTAATTAACTTAAAAAGTATTATACGTGATATTATTATTTTACCTGCTATATGAAACTTGCTCACTGGCAAAATACGTATAACCGGCATCAAATCCTGATTCAGACAGATCACTGCAACTACCACGTTCTAATAGCAGACCAACAAGAAAAAAATCCCCAGGCTTATCGCGAATAGAGCGAGGTCCTTTTTTCCCAAGTATTTTTCTCCAATCTTCGTTTGAAATTAAATAACTATCGTAAATGAACACTACTGGTAAAAACTGTTTCCCTTTGTTTCGAATCTTTTTAAAATAAGACGAATGATTTGCATATTTGTCAAATATATATAAAAGATCTTCTTTTATTGAAAAAACTGATCTTCCTTCATATGGTTCAATGTGCAGAGCTACCTGTCATTTATAGTTTTAAGGAAGACTTTAATTAAAAATGAAGACTAAATGAAATTTCACTTTTTCTTTTCAAATTGAAATTGCTAATTCATTAAATGTTATTATTATAATGATATCTCGCAAAGAGAGAGTGTGTAAATAGAAGGCCTCAGGTTTTAAACTACAAAATTGTTAAGTATAACACTGTAAGATAACACTGTACAATGAAATATATTTGTTAAAATTGTATATTTTTCAACAGAACACCCGTTAACAGTAATTTGTAATCGACGAGAAAAAGAAGTTAAAGAATTTTTAAACATTTCTGGTGATATTTTAGTCTAGCTTCTTTGACTTTTATCTTTCGATATTCCCAAAGAAAAAAATCTGGTGATCTCGCAGTACAATGGAATGGCCCAGTTCTCCCATCCACACCTGTTATTGGCTGCAAATATTTTGTTGAATAGTGAACCTTTTTTGGCATTTAATTTTATATTTTATACATGCAATACAAAATATCTCCATCATTGCTCAATTCCTTATCCATATTCTTTAAATGATTTGATGTACTTAATTTTATTATTAACATAATTTGTATTTCTTATTTTTGAAAATACTTATGAAAATTTAAAGATATTATGACGTTAATATCGTATTTATATATTAATAACTTTAAATGCGATTTAAAATTAGAAAATAAACCTTAAAAATTAAAATGACTTCAATTTTTTTATATGACCAAAACTTAAGAAATATACAAAATCATATAAATCCAACTCATAATTCTTATACATCTTGTAAGGAGCAGGTAAGACAGTCTCGACTGAATTTATACTCAAATTGGAAAAAATTACACTGCTTCTAACGAACATACACATAAGAATCATTAGTTATAACGATCAATTATAAAGTGAATAATTTTACCATGCATATCTCTCAACAAACAACATTCTAAACATACAATATTTTGTGTTGCACACTGAGCCGGAAATCTTTGTTCTGATGGAACAGTAAGAGCATTTAGTGAATTCGCGTAAAGAGTTTCAAAAAAATTTGCGGCCATCCGATATTGCTAAATCATTGGACTGTATTTTCTCTTTCACTTTAATGTCCAAAACCATATGTCATCAACATGTATGTGCTTTGAAATGTGTACTGTAGTGCCTCTGGTGAAATTAGAATCGGAGAATGACAAAAGAAATGGATTCCTAACACCTTCACGCTGTTGGAGAACTTTTTCAATAAGACTCTCGGACTACTTTCAAATAATAATTAAACTTATTTCTCGTTGGAAAAGTGCTATTTTTATCAGAAATATCTTATTCAATTTGAATTATAGAAAACTCAAGTGAACGATATAAAAAATCGATAAATACTTTTCTATCAATTAACGAATTCCTTATACAAAGACTTTGAATTTCAATATTTATAAATCTTAAAAGTAATTGTAGGATAATTTTGAACGAAATATTATCTCATAAAATTATGAATAAAAAAGAAAATAAAAAATATGATCATAATAAAGTAATGAACCTTCAAATTAAATTTGCTAGCATAGTCCAGAAACTTTGGCACCAAATTATCCATGGGAACACCATTAGGATCAGATCTGTTTTTTGCAAACCACGATAGAACAATAACACCTATTCCGGTGTATTCGATCATTTCAAAATGCTGTTCAACTATCACAAGATCTATGGATGAGTATAAACCAAGAGCAGGATAAAAATCGGCGCCTATATCTTCGGGAGGAATATGTTCATTTTGGGAGAAATCACTGACAAATTCCCTTTTCCAATGAGACAATCGTTTATGATTCCAATGAATCCATTTTTTATCAATTACCAAATTTCCATACCATGCATAATAAAATATGTGAAAATTATAATTAACATTATTTTTCTGTGACGAGTTGTAATGAAAATCAAATTCAAAATTGTTATTAAAAGAGCTTAATGGAATATCATTTTGTTTAAAGATTATTTTATCATTTACAACTTCTTTATTAGATATAAACCAGTATGTATAAATCAAAAAAACAAAAATTATATAAAATGGAAATCCAAAAAATTTTGAAAGTCTTAGAAACATTCAATATAAGGAAAAAAATTAGAATAGAATCTTAAGATTATTTTATTTGTAAAAATAATCAATTGGTGCATTTAAAATTCATCTATTTTTAATATTTAAACAAAATGATCAAATTTCAAAATTTTTCAGATTTAATTTTACATAATAAGTAATCAACTCATATTGCATACACTGAAAAGTAAAAAAATCTTTTTAAAATTTTAAACCACAATATCTGATTTTTAAACTTTTGAAACTTTCAATTTTGTGTGAAGTATCATAACTGATTTAATTAATATTAATTTTCATTTTTAACAGGGTAGCAAACTACAGCCAAGCAGAGTGAACTATGAAGGCAGACACATCATCAGTAGCCCTCAAAGATTGGCCTTAATTTTAAAGATTTCTTTATCCTACCATCTTCTTTCATTTTGAAAACATGTTTTCAATGGGATTTTAAAAGATGAATAAGGTGGAAAAAACAATATTATATCTTCACTTTCATAACCAATCTTTTAATTGGTGCACATTTATGGAATGGCATATTTTCCATAACTAATACAACAGGTCCGACATTGTTTAAATCAAACTTTTCAATAAGAGAAACAAGAATATTTGCAAATTACTCTTGATTAAAGGCCTTATTTAAAATTTTATAATTAAAAAAATACCATTTTTACTGATGGAACAACAAATTTAAATGTTTCTTGGATGAAAAGCAGATAAATCTTATATTGATCTTGTTTCCACTAAAGATTTTCCTCCTCCATTTCTCATAGAAATATTAAACTCAATCTTGCCAAAGAAGAAAATGTTAATGTCATCGATTGTTGATATTAAATTCATAAATTATGCTGCATATACACTACAGGTTGTAATCACATTTTCACTGTTTCTTCGTTCCGGTATTACAGATATTCTTTTAAAACTAAATTATATAACCAATATACTTTGATATTGTACTTTTTGTGACATAGATTGAAAGATCAGTTTTAGTTTTTCTTTCTAATTTCTTTCTAATAAACAAATTCAAAATATTGGTGGAAACCCTGTATTTTGAACCACTATGCTTTGCATTGATATTTAGGTACCAAGGCCGCTGGCTGAAAAACAGTTTCAAAAACATTTGCTTTACAGCCTGTTCATGTGCGTAAAGGATCGATCCGCCACACAAAGCTTGACCAACAACCTTGTACTTCAAACAGAGAATCGTCTGAGAAAATTACTTTTGCATTATTGATGAGATAAATGAAGTGAGATGTCTGACGAGAAACTGATTATCAGGTCGTTCTCAGTTGAATACGTTCAAATTGAGACCAGAATTAAAATCTCTGGTGCTCCATTAGTTTTTTAAAAGAAAATGATTGGAAATCAATTAAAAAAAATTAATCACCTTTTTTCAGTTGAATGCTTTGAGCTGCGCCCATCCAAAGCTCTCAGTTTTCAAATTAATCAATCGAAAAAGGGAGACATTCCTGATGGATATTCAGTATTGATATTTAGATTTGATTAAGTAGTGGAATCAAAGATTGCCGAATCATAGGAACTGTGTGACCTCTTAGTTAATGGAGTACCAAAACTGCCAGAGCCAGAAAAAAATTTTTGAATAAAAATATTGCATAATAGAGTATTAATTATTGTAAGTATTATTATTCTAATAAAAATCTATTATTTCTTTTGGTCTTCAATCTTCTCCTTTGTCTTTACTCTGTGCGTTGGAGTTTGGTCAGTTGAGGTATTTATTATGAATTATTATTGTGCACAATTTTGAAGAATTTTTAGAAGGGAGATAGTTACATGTATACCTTTTTATTTTTTTATATACTGTTAGTGGTAATGTTGATAAAATATATGTGATAGATAGTTTTAGAAATATCTAGGATTGTACGTTATTTAGAAAAATAAATGTAAACATACTCTGTTAATCCTGAATGCGATGGAGTGTGTGATACGTACCAGCTGCAATTTTGCCTTGACATTATACGATTTGAATATCCACAAAAACATTCTGATGAGATGATAACGACTCTGTGACCTGACACATTCTGATTCTGTGCTTTTAATATCGGAAGAGACACGTTTTCCAAAACGACAATTAGCTTTAAAGAGGAGCCTTAAGATACCGATCCAAGCATTCATTTTGGAGTCATTAGTTCTACCATCACCTACCTGCTTGATTATGGAGGTCGTGAATCCACTAATATGAGTTTTAATGAAAAAATAATTGTGAAGACAGTGGACCAGGAAATAGACAATAATTATGATAGGTAACGATAAACATTGGTCGAAATAATTATGAGTAGAAAAATCTTATTATCAAGTTGAAATAATTTCTGCTTGTATAGTACAATGTAATATGAATATGTGCATATGCCATATATGGGTGTCATCATTAATTCATATATTTATACTTTGTAAATTAAATTCTAACTAGACAAAATAAATATGGTATCTAGACAACCATAAAAATTTCAATGCGGTCCTCCCTAGAAAAAGTTTTTCACCACAATATAATTTATAATATAGAATTTAAAGTATATTAGTAAAATCCCCGCCGAAAGTCTTTGGCCACTCTTAAAATTCTAGAAAAAGCATTTATATGATTCTAGTCATTAATATTTATTAAGTACAAATGTAAAGAACGTTAACGATATTAGAAATAAATTCACAAGAAAAATAAAAAAATAAATGAAAAAATAAATAACTTAAGAATAAATAACTAAAAGATAAACTAGGCTTTTTTAAATAGTGGCCAAAGGCTTTTGGCGGGAACTGTAAGTGCTTATTTGTATAGAGAATTTTATTAAAATCGTTAGTTTCATTAATATAATATTCATACTAAATTAAAACTATGGATAGAATAAACAATAATTGAAAATTTGGAAAAAATTTTCCAGAAAACTATAAAATTAGGAAAACCCATGACATTATAAAAAATATTTAGAAATTTGTGGCAACAAGATGGTCTAAATAAGAATTGAAGCATCTACATGTCTATCCTTACCTTTACAATTATTGAGGTCAATATTTATTTATATTTGGGATTTTTTGGAACCAACGTTGAACTCTTAGCAGTAGTTTTTCAAATCATTATGCCTGAGTTCAAAATCATAAATCAATGTTTTCAAACTAAATACGCAGAGATGGTGTTTATTAACTTTTTATTGACGAGTATTTAAATAAAGAATATATGATTATCCATAAAATGATATCTCGAGACTAGTTTTTATGATAATTATATTTATAATAATTATTTATTGTAAATGTTTTATTCTGAAAGTATGAATACTGTGAGATATATTGAAAATTAGTCGGAGGATGTAGCTCAGCGGTCAGAGCAATGCATGTGCATGTGAAGGTCCCGGGTTCGAATCCCGGTATCTCTGAGTAATTTTCACTAACAAATACCATAAACTTGCATTAATTTTGCATCAGCCTGGTATAGTAAAAGTAAAAAGTTATTAAAAATTTTGTGAATCAATGTAATTATTAATAAACAAAATTTATTTAAATCAAGATAAAGCTTTAGAAGGTAAAATTAAAATCAATAATATCCTATTGTCTAAATGCAATAAAAAATTTAAGAATTTATTTCCTTTTATTTATTATCGTTAAGAGATTTTGTTCATTTGTATACTTCAAGACTCCAATCTACGTGATTAAGAGGTCAACAGTTTTCGATGTTCTACCAATTTTTTCGTGTATTATTGCCATCTCAATCTTTTGTCTGTGTAAATCGATGCTAATTAAAATAACTAAACAGTTTAGAGTATTTCATAAATTAAGAAATAAAATTTCCTAAGAGTACAAAATTGTAATAGAAACTAAAAAAAATACAATCCGACCTCAATGATTTATATTTTAAAATATTTCTACTTGTCAGATGGTTATAAAATATGAAAGACTTAGTATACAAAAGTATTTAATTTAATTAATGTTCACAATATAATTAATTGAAGAGTAGCAAATATCGTAGCTCTTAACATTTATTTATCATTCCAATTTTTTATCTTGATATTTTTTAATCACTTTTCTTTAGTAACCTAAACCCATAATCCACGGATACCAAGCTTAAAAACACTGTAAATTGATTTGATTCATTGTTTTTCCTTTATTTACGCTGTATTATCATTTCTGTTTATTTCAATACTTTATCTTCTATTACCAGTCTGTTTTAATGGAATAGATTTCAAGATTTCACATTTCATGTTTATAACTTGAAAAATAATAATTTTCAATGTCACTAACTCCAAATTTAACTCAAAGCGCCTAATTTATACAAAGGAACATTCAATAGATATAAAAAAATAATTGATTAATTTAACATTAATTAAAATGGGCCAAGATCCCGTTTGTGGATAACACTAAATGTTACATTTTATTAATAATCAATGACAAATAAATTACTACTTAGACTTTCCACCTAATAAATAATTAAATAAGACATTTTGTGAAATTAAGATCCCTGGTTAGGAAAATTTAGAGTTCAAGTGATTTGCAGAAGACCAAATATAGGAAAGTAAATATTAAATTAATTGAACAATTCCAATATCCCAACATATAGCGATAGATAAATCAATCAATAAATATCAACATTTAGACAAAAATAAACTAGACACAGTGCATTAAAAATTATTGCAGTTGAGATCAAATAAGAGGTATTCTAATAAACTATTGTTCATCAAGTCAAATATCAAAAAATTACAATCAATAGGTTTGTCTGAATCAAAAGACAATAAATCAATAGTGATGATAAAAATTGATTGGTACTGATTACAGAAAATTATTTTACATGCAGTTCATAGAAATCTTGAATTTGTTTAATTACTTGATATTGATACCAATGATAATAATGATAATAATAATAATAATAATAATAATAATAATAATAATAATAATAATAATAATAATAATAATAA
>JBBMKC010257061.1:0-10040 GCA_037834085.1 Bipalium vagum | reverse complement strand
AATAATAATAATAATAATAGTTATAATTATAATTATAATCAATATACTAAGTATAAAAATTTATATAATTTCCATTTCAAACGCTTTTATCATTTTATATAAATACGTCAGATAAAAATCTCATTTTAAGCCTGAAGACTCATCATTACTAAGACCGAACAAATTATTATACTGGTTCATTTCTAAAATTCTTAAACCTATTATAATCAAAATGATTTAGAATGGATTAGGCTTTACTACATAGTGACCAATAAATAAAGTAGATCTTATTTGATTGAAAATGCCTCGAGATAGTATTATGTTCTTGATGCTTCTTTTATCTTGTCCGAGATTTGCATGAAATCCTTGAGATTCTGGTAATAAAATAATGGTCAGCCTTTCTTGATATGTTTTAGTATTTATTTTTCCACATATTAAAACCGAAGGAAAAAAACTAATTTTATTTAAATTTTTGTATATTTTCGGAAACTACATCAAATTAATTTTTTATGAATCTAGATTTGAAAAGTAATTTAATTCGAGGTTATTTTCGCAAGCGAAATTCCCCTAAAGCTGTAATTAGGGAAATCAAACGCCAAATAAATTTAATAATGGATCCATGTACATGTTCTGCTTTTCCATTGCCAAAAACCAAAAAATCTACTTGAAATGGAAAAGCAAATAAACGAATAATTGTCCATTTCTACTACCAAAGAGATGAAAATTTAAATATTGCAATATTGTCTTTCCCAATTGATTTTATCTGTTAAAGGAAATCATTTCGAAATAATATTATAGAGAAAACTAATGGATTTCATTTAATGTATTTGTTATTTGTCATTAATAATATAATTTTTTGTCCATTTAATTCCTTTTTTTCTTGATTTTGATACAACCGGAATGAAGACACCAAACATTATATATGATCTTATGTAACCGATATTTTGTAATATTTCGCTTGGAAGAAAGCACTGCTTTGCTTAATTCTATATATTGGCCAATATTATTGCAATCTTAATAATAATAATAATTTCACAAATCAGACTCAATAATAACTTCAATTAGAAAAAATTTAAGACCCCTAGTAAAACCCATCTCACGCCCCTACACAATTCAAAAAGATCTCATTATAAAATTCTCAAATTATTTGATTTAAAAACCTGTTTTAATTAAATTTGATTAATTAATTTAATTTAGTTTTATTTATTTTTATTTTATCGTCACATCCTCCAACTCTGCAAAGCAAACCTCATGAAAAATTTCCGTAATAATCGGAACATAATTGATTAGTTCAGCTGGAAATCAAGTCTTAATTACCGTTGAAAAAATTGTTTGTGAAAGATTCCTCTTATTTAATGCAAGCCCAATCTGAAAATGATGCCTATGTCGATAATAATGAACATTTGCAGCCCACAGAAAATTCGTCAAGAAATTTTCTATTAAAACTTATCAGATTAATTACCACCATCAATGTCTCAAATGACTCCAATTATTGATTCTTGATTCCCATTAGCAAACCATAACGGCTACCGATAGGCTACTATCTGGTCATATTGAACTGGTAATCTTTTTCCCTAGCTCACAGACACCAACCAACCCAATGTGACTGGTCGAAAATTCATTAGGAAAACAAGTATTACAAAACTTATCACATCCTGCCAACTCGTTTTACTTTATACGACTGGTTACATAGGAAGACTGAGAAACAAGTACAAAAAAATAAAGAAAATTTGCATAAAACCAATCTTTTACTTCTTCCTACGAAAGCCATCATGTGCAAAAAGGCTTGAAAACTGTGTCCACTGAAAATTCTCTTTTCGTCAATTCCGTCATTTGTAAAAACAATATTAATGAATTTTTAAGAATTAAATCAAATTAATTTTTTTCATCTATTTTGTGGAAAACCAGATCAAAAAAATTAATTGTTTCTGAAAAAATGAGTTTACTGACAATAATTTCTCCTCAGTTTTGTTTATAGTTTTTCTTTACCTTTTTGAAAGAAAATAATAAAATTAAAAATATATAATGTATAATTAATTTATAAAAAAATATCAGACCATTTGTTAGTTTTTGACTACGATTTTATTATAAAATTTACGTAGGCTGTTTTCTTTCCCTTGAACCTCTATGATATGTCATGATGTATTGAAACAGATTTGATGTGATATTTAATACGTGGAGTAGAGAGGGAAAATGTGGAATAGGAGCTTTAAGTGATATGTGTATTTTATAATTGACATTATCATAAAATTCGATATTGAATAACTATAAATCATTTGAATAAATTTTGATTAATGAATTTGTTTTAAATAGTTAAATATTTGAAATAAGAATTATAAATAAAGTATGTAACTCTCATCGGAAAATTATCATTCGATGATTTTTATGAGTTTAACCTTGTATCGAACCAATGTCTAGATCGAGTTCATTTGACTTTTATAATGAAATACCATCAAAGATTTAAGTTTACAAATGTTTCGCAAAATTCCAGTATATAATGTCTCATGGTCCTCCATTAACGTCAGTTTCATTCAGTAATATTGATGATGTAAGTGAAATGATTGAAAGAGATCGACATATCATATACCATGAAATTGAAGTGACATTGGAATTGTCATAAATGCAATTGAGAGCATTTTTCATTACCATTTGCAGTTGTTGGATCCAACACAACATGACGTCTTCTGAAGAAGAATGCCGTGCAAAATGGCACTAAAAATGATCCATAAATTAGTGACAAAACGAGGTCCGGTATTGCTACAAAGAAAATGACTGTCTTCTTCTTCGGCTTAAAATGATATATGATAACTTTAGAGAATCAAATAACTTTCAATGGTACATAGCAGTTTGCTTACTACAGTTGATTTTCAAAATTATGGAGAACAATCTAAATCGAAATTATTCTTCGTCATGAAAATGCCAGCCTTCATACAGGTCCTGAACCTTAAATTTCACAGTTACTGAGAATGCAGAATTAATAATGTATCCCGTATTCATCTGTTTCCATCGATCACAAAGAAATCATGTAGTCCACGATTTTTGTCACCTGAGGTAATTATTGCAAAATTGGAGGTTTTAGTATCTGAAGTGCAAACTTCAGGATGAATAAAATGTTTTGAAAATTGATTCGGTTGCATGCAAAAGTGTACTATCTTTAAATACGATTATTTTTTAAAAATTAAAAGCATATTTGATTTGATTTGTTTTTTTCAAGTATTAAGCTATAAGCAATTTTCTAGCAGACTACGTAATTTACAAAATTCATCAAAATAGTGATAATTTTTCTTTATTTTCATGGCCATAATCTTGAATTGATTATTGCAAAAATCTGATGTATTAAATCGTATATTATCATATTATGATTCTAAAATTTTCAACTGTATTCCTCTCGGGATTATCCCAGGTAGACACAAGATTGCTTTGACAATTGTTAGTTTAATTGAGTATTTATATTGAATTTATTTATATTAGGTTGTATCAAAAGTAATGCTTTTTATAGTTAATATTAATTTGAATATCGATTTGTTTTACTATATTAAAATCATTAGTAATTTGGCCATTTTATGAAATGTACGCGATTAATAATTTTTTATTATAGAAATTTAATAAAGAAAAAAAATAATAAATTTGTAGAATTGACAGACAAAAGCAAGTAAGGACCACATACGCAATTGCATGCTGTAAGAATTAAACCATGGGGAAACGACATCGAAAGCAATAAAGTCAATAAACAAAATTTATCCAGATATGAATGCTGTCAAGGCTGCTGTGGAAGAAAATCCATCTCAAACCCCGGAAGACTTGAGTAATGATAGAGAAACAATTCGTATACATTTACATGATATGTAAAAAACAAGCAAAGCAGGAATATGGGCACCACACGAACTTGCTGAAAAACACAAAAATCAGCGTTTTCAGATTTGCAAAATGTTCATTTTAAGGCAGAATAATGAATACTTCCTGAACCGCATTATGGTGTCGAAAAGTGGCTTATGTACTACAAATCTAGTCGTAAAAGAGAATTGCTTTTATCTGACCAAACACCTGAATTCACCACAAAGCCAAATATTCATTTTGCTGTGTTTATTGGTGTGCTCGTGGTATAATTCATTTCGAGTTGTTCCGACATGGTCAAATAATAACCACAGATGTTACTGTGCCCAGTTAGAAAGATTAAAACCAAAAATTGAAGTTAGGTTCCCACCTTTGGCAACTAGAAAATGAATCATTCTCCATCAAGATAACTTGCGATCGAAAATCGCAAAGAAATCACTCCAAAAAATTAAAGAGTTTGACTGGAAATTTACCTCATCTTCCATATATTCCGGACATTGCACCATCCGATTACCAATTGCTCTTAGTAGGTAAAAAGTTTAATTCTTATGAAGATTAATTCTTAATTATTCTTTACACGAGTTTTTCGATTCCAGGAGTGAAAACGTTTCCAAGACTGGTATAATGAAATTATATTGTAAATGGATTGACATTGTTGAACATAATGGTGATTACGTTTGTGATTAATATATATACATGTATGTATTTTAAGTTAATGTTTTATCATCAAAATTTTAGTAAAAAAACGACATTTTTTGAGACGACCTAATATATAGATTAATTTATGATTTAATAATAATTTGCAATGTTTTGAAAGTGCTGTTTTTTTTACTTATGATTTTTATGACTTAAAAACTATTAAGTGTGGTGGAAAACATTAAAGAATTAGAATAAATATTTTTTAATGATTGAAGGAAATTGTCCTGTCAAAATATTAAATAACCCAGTAAAATATTTTAGTGGTTAGAGAGAATAATAAATTCGATTTCCAAATGGTTGGATCACATAGTCGTAGGAAAAGGAATTCAGCTTTCAAATTAGAAAATAAAAAATTCAGATCTATAATTACTATAAAAAATCACGTTGAAGATAATAATTATTTTGATAACACATTTGTTTGACTGGGGTTTCATCAAAAGAAACCCAAAGAATTTTAGATGCAGACCATACTGTGTTGAGCAGTGTCCCTCTGCTCATCATTTCAAAATCATTGTATTTCTTGTATTCAAAAACCATAGGGTGAATTGAACTGATTCAAAGTTATTGAAACATTTCCATTTATAACGGCCCATTCTGATGACACCATTTGTGAACTCTATTTAGAACTAATTGTTGACATTGAAAAGCTTTTAAGGGGTGATAAAACTGGTATTGATAAATCAAATGGGTTAAATATTACATTAAATTAAATAATAATAAAATTAAAATATTAATTAATTAAAATGAATTAGTAAATAATAAACAAATTACATTAATTAATTAATTTTAAAACTAATTTAATTAATTAATTAAAATGATATTAAAATTAAAAATTAAATAAAATGAAAATATGTTTGCCAAAATCTCTGACTCTTTTCACTGTTTTTTTGGCAGAGAATTGTAAATTTCACCCCTACTAAATGTCAGAAGTCGTGAAACTTACCTGTCATTCATTTTGATATATGTTAAATTCTTTTTTCTATGTATTAAGTTGTCCAGAAAGTTCATTCGGTTTTTATAAATAAAAAAGTAAATCTTAAAAAAATTGAAAAACTTTTTTTATAACATTGATTATTATTATCAACAACTTGCTGCCATCTTTCGGGCAATATCACAATTCCCTTTTTATAAAATTTCTGGTCATTTTTAGCAGAAACGGTTCTAAGTGACTTTTGACACCGTCATATGATGTAAATGTTTTTCCAACAAGAGTTTTTAGGGACCGAAGCAGATAGTAATCTAAAAGGGCCAAATAAAAAAAAGTTTAAGGTTTTGCGTCGTCCTGATAGAAAACAACACCTTTTCGATTAATTATTTCTGACATTTCTGCTTCAAGAAATCATTTAATTTCTCCAGTTGTTGACAGTAAACATTGGAAGTGATTGTAGTAGTTCTCCTAGGCAAAAGTTCAAGATTTACCATTGCTTTTTAATCCAACTATATTGACAACATGACCTTTTTCTAATGTATCTCAGCTTTTGGTATTGTTTGAAATGACTCATCGCGACCTTTTGTGGATTACATTACTGTATATAACCCATTTTTTATCTCCACTTATGGGTCACTAATGTTACGCTTTAACAACATCGCAGATATTAAATCTTTGTATAAAATGATTATTTGACAATTGATGTGAAATCCAAATATTAGGCTTTTTACGTATTTCGGCCTTAACAAATGTCTACTAGTTTTTTCGATATTTATAACTGCCCTGCTATTTCACAAACCATTGCGTGTCGATTTCGATGAAAATTTTTTTTGTCATCAGGAGTTTTCATTTTAAATATGATGTCATTAAAATGACCGCCTCTGGCAGCCTTACAAGTTTGGGCTAATTTTTAAGTCAATTGAGATCATAGCGATTTGTTCCGAAATATTGTCTTTGAGTTGTGTAATAGTTTTTGGTTGATTAATATAAACTTTATCTTTTAGATATCCCCATAAGAAATAGTCTGGAGCCGTCAAATCGGCAGATCTGGAGGCCAATCAACATCACCGAAACGTGAGATCACGCCAGATGGAAAAGTTTCGTGTAATAATGCAATTGTTTTCCTATTTTTATGGGATGTGGCACCATCTTGCTGAAAGTAAATATTCTCCACATTAAAATCATTCAGATAAGGCTTAAGAAATGTTTCTATTATGTATCAATATCTCTCTCCCATTACTGTAACTGTTTTATCTGTATCATTTTCGAAAAAGTGTGGACCAATTACAACTCTTGCCCATATTCCACACCATAAAGTCCCTTTTGGCGAATGTAATGCTTCTTCCTTCAAAACATATGTTTGCTTTGTTGCTCAAATTCGACAATATTGTTTATTAAAACACCTTCACTCAAGTGAAAATGACTTTCATCAGTCATAATGATTTTTTCCAAAAATGAGGATCCGCAATTGATCTTTCTAACAACCAATTACAATAATTCAAGCGACTTTGATTGTATGATTCTTTAAGCTTCTGAACTATGGTAAGCTTTCATATGCAAATCTTCATGCATTATCCGCGACAAACTTGATTTTGAAAGGTTTAATTCATGTGCTCATAAACTGATTGAGGTGCATTTATTGTCTTCAATGCTTTCTCGTGTACTTGCAATATTTTTAGGTATACGCGCAGATCGAGGTCGTCCAGATTTTGGTCTATCTGCTACCAACCAAAATGCTTCAAAAGCATTAACCAGACGGTAAATTGTTGATTTTGATGGACATTTGTTTTTCCCAAATTTTTTGCATTTAATTTTTTAACGATTACTGAATTTGAACTACCACTTTGATAAAAATATTTTGACAATTTCTGCCCGCTATTGCATATTATAACGATCCATATTTAATTTTCAAATGTTTAGCTAGAATAATGTTAAATATTAATTTATCTAAACAATAACTAATTAGTATTTAATGTTAAAAGTAGTAAAGCTTCTTTTGGAAGACCCTGTATATAATTGACTCCAATAATCAATACAGCAAAATAAATAGGCCAATTTTATCATTTTGTGTCTTTCTCCACATGAACAGATATTAAAATCAAGATAGAGACAAAAACAAGTAATAATTCAAAAATAATCTGAATATGGAATAGAAATAATCTTTTATGCCTTATTATATTTATTTATTGGAGAAATAAATTAAGGATTCTGAATTTGATGACATTTCAGGCGCCAACTTCAAACAAAATCGCGTATCATTTTCTGTAATAATAAGACTTGCTTAATTGGTCCAATATTTGTAAAAAAAAGCACAAGACAAGTATCAAATTCCTTATTGTTCTTCAACAGATGTAGATGTCAATGAAACAAACTTTATTTCAATTATTTATGTATTTCTTTTACTTTAAAAATGGTGAAGAAAAAATTTTTGGCATTTTTCTATGATTATTATTTTCATTATCATCATTATAACTATTATTTTTAATTTTTATTATTATTATTAAATTATTCTTAAAATTACTTTTTATTATTTATTTTATTAATCTTATTATTAATATTATCATGTTACTAAAATTTCTCTTTTGCTTTTATCTGTTCAACTCACATAAAACTATAATAAATTATGATTAAAAATTTCTTTAATCTTTAACAGATCAAAGGAAAACTGAAGACATTACCAAGCGTTTTATATCATATTTAGATGGAATTAATTTCCAATTTGTCTTTCGTTAAAATGAAGAAAAATATGTATAAAATTAAGTTTTTTTATTTCTTAATTCGTTTTAATCTTGATATTAAATAATAATATTTAGTTACTGAATATTGTGATAAATTTGTGAATCTTTAAAAATAATATATTACTAAATTAGGAGATTATTATAATAAATTGTTTGTTGACATAAATAGTTGAAATTCAATAGAATAAGTGTTTGTTGACCTTTATGCTTTAAGCTTGTAAAAATAAAAATCCCATAAATAATAAAAATAATTTTAATAATATTGTCACTATTAATAATCATGACATTATTGATTGATTGAGAAATTAATTTTTATTAATTCTTATTAATTATTTTTAATTATTTTTAATTATTTTTAATGATTTTAGTCATTAATAATTTTCATACCAATGGCTCATTTCGAGTCTATCTGTTGAATAAAAACAAAATGTGATTACCCTACTTAATATTTATTTTTGTTGTTAAATTTTAAATAATGTTGATGTTCATTATCAGATTAGAATTAAAAATATTTTTACATGTCCGGAAAAGGGTTAGTTCAAACATCGAATTAAAACAACTTTCGGAGAGAATGGAAATGAAAAATTAATTTTATTTCATTTAAATTAATATTGACATAAAAACTAAGTTATGTCCAAAAATATATACTACAAAATTATTTTAATGAATTTATTTATTTATTTATTTATTTATTTATTTATTATTATTATTATTATTATTTTGTTATTGTGGTTGTTTTTGTTTTTGTTATTATAATAAATCCATTTCATAAACTTTTATAATGTAGCCAATGTACTGTTGATACTCTCTACGTAACTTTAAAGCCACACCTTTAAATATAAAATGAACTGGTATTTCATTAACCTATCTGGGAAGTTTTATTAAAATAAAAGTATAAATAACAAAAAAATATTTTTAATGAATTTTTTATTACCACTTGACATTATCAAATGAAATTTTTCAAAGGTAACTAACATTAAAACACTGATAAAAATAATTTTATGTAAAAATGATTTAATCCGAATATATTTATAATTTTATAAGAGAAATTTTAAAATAAAGACTTCAGTTTCAGTACTATTCAATTCAGTATTACCAGAAGATAGATTTTAATATGTATTTTTATGTAATCATTTCGTGCTACCTCGTTAATTTTCGAGGATAACCTGAAGATAATGACTGTGAGGTCTTTCGAGGGCTCCATTGCAATGATTCCGTTTAGGCATGCTGTATCTGGATCTGGTCGACGTGCAACGGGCTGAAAAAGTGGCCTTACGGACTCCCTAAGTAACACTCATTCTTACAGCTCGAATCCTTGTCTCATCAGGTAGAGAAAAGTTTACGGGTATCCGGCGGTCGGACTGGGGAGAAACTGGGAAATCCTTTAGGGTCTGGGATAGGTGACCTGGTCAAGATGTATACCCCCAAGTTAGGTAAGTTTAATTTTTCATTTTGGTTTTTTGCGTTCCTGTTCGGTGTTTCGGTTGAGGTGTTTGTGGGGTGAGTGTTGGTGCAGTTTAACTGTTATACGTTGTATGTTTAAGTGCATACGGAGTATATTGTTGGCCTGGGCCACGACCGCTGAAAAACTGGCTACGATGTAATTTTAAAAAACCCTTTTCTGACCAACTCTCACACTCATCTCATCAATATCTTCACAATATTTTATTCTACCCAAAAAATTCATTTGAAAAAGAAAAATCAATAAAATTTTAAATATATGGCACATGTGGTAGGCTTAAATTTTACAATTAATTCATTTTTGAAAAAATAAATAATAATAACAATATTATTATTACTATTATTATTATTATTATTATTATTATTATTATTATTATTATTATTATTATTATTATTATTAT
>JBBMKC010257050.1:0-10041 GCA_037834085.1 Bipalium vagum | reverse complement strand
ATTATTATTATTATTATTATTATTATTATTATTATTATTATTATTATTATTATTATTATTATTATTATCATTTATTAATACATTTATCATTTCCACAGGTTTCGAGAAGATTATAATTATTGTCTCAAGTGTATGATAAGAAAAATATGAAGAACACTCAAGATGAATAAGTCTTTTAACATTTCTGTGATTTATTTATACATTATTATTTTATTTTGTCCTAACCCAGTAGAAATGATTTGAAAGTCATTCTGAGTGTGAGGACCTTTATTCCAATTTCTTTTCACTGAAAAAATCATTACAGTTAAATTCTCTATTCTCAGCGGTTTTTTCATAAATCTCACAGTAACAAAATAAATTTATGTAGATTATTATATAGACAGTAGATTAACATTCAAATAGGAGGAAATAAGGACCAATGGATTGTTAGTGTGTTTTCTGATTATTTAAAAAATAAAATTAATGTAAACCAATCAAAATTTGATAATTCATATATCTGGTATTTATTTAATAATTTTTGTTTTAATAAAATTTTTTTAAGCCTTATTATTAAATATTATTTTAATTTATTGATTACGTTTTAAAAGCCTTCAAAGAGTTACTGCTTATTATTGAGTCTTTAAATAATAGACAAAATGAAACAAAATAAAAAATATGTACTTTCACAATATATATATTTTACGCTACTTTCCAAATGAATTAATTAGAAAAAACTCATTTTTGAATTATAAATTCTGTTATTTGATACATTTTATGTTGCATCCAGAGTACAGAATCTGAGACAATTCAACGATTTTTCATTCAATATATTTTCAGACTAAATAAATAATTTCCTTTAGATTTATTTTTATTATTATTTTATTATTCTTTTATTATTATTATTATTATTATTATTATTATTATTATTATTATTTATTATATATTTTTTTAAACAAATTTATGTACTGTTAAAATTTTTTTAAATTTATTTTTATTTTATCTATGAACAGCCATATATTTCCTTATCTGATGCCTGTAACCGAAATTTTTGATCTTTGAGATATTTCAGTCAATTTTCTTGATTGATAATGAATATGAATGAATGTTTCATTTCAAAATGTTGTGGAGGCCTCTACCGAAGCCGGTTTATCTCCAAGCTCAATCTAACATGATCAAATGAAAAGTGGCATCTATTTATAATTGTCATTGTTTTTATTTTTAGTGTATATAAAATTCAATTATTAATTATATTTGATTTGATTGAGTGAAAATGCAACTTTAACACATTCACTGCGTCATCCATTATTGACGGGGTACATAGGTAATTTAATTTTTAGATGAAATGAATTACATTTCAATTTCATACCTGGCAGAATATAACTAATATTGTTATGAGGCAAAATTAACATTTCTGAGATTCCGACTGATACATATAAAGTGTTGGAATCCAAATTAAAATCATTAGAGACTCTTAAAAATATATTCTAAAAATCCTTCCAGCGATCCCAACCCATAGGAACCCCAGGAGCTGGTGGAGTCCACGAATATAATCAGGATCAACTGTGCAAACTTTTATGTTGACTGAAAACCATATTTAAACATTAACAATATTTTGATAATTTCACATTTTATTTGATTTACGGTTATTAGTGTTAATTATTTGATAATCAATATGACTCCATACACTAATAGCGTGAAATCGACAAAAATCAGTAAACTAATAACTTGTATTTATAGCACAATGTAATCTTAATTCTTGCGTTACTTTTGAGACTCATTTTCATTCTTAAATGTTTTGAATTCGTTTTCAATGATGTGCAATTTTGCTGAACCCATAACGAATGCTTTATTGATTTTAAATGTGTTTCACAGATTATTGCTCAATTTGAATTCGTTTAGTGCAATGTTTGTATTTTTCTTTTTTTTAACATGATTTCTACAAATAATATATTAGGCGTACAAATAAATAATCAGAGTTTTTTAACTGCCTTCAAAATTTATTATATTAAAAGTGATACGATTTTTCTAATCAAAATAATCACCATTGTTATGGATTATTTTAAACCATCTTGCAGGCAGTTGATCAATTCTATCTTGAAATAATTCTGGCTGTTTGGAAGCCAGAAATTCTGCAAGCCATTTTCGTATAGCACAAGGTATGCTGCATTGACCTAAAAAATAATAATCAGTTGGAACAATGTCTCGTGAAAAAGACAGATGCTCCAAGACTTTTAAGCCAAGCTTCATTATGGTGTCCTATGACTTTGAAGCTATATTTGGCCTAGTTTTATCATACAACTACATCACAGGTCATTTTCCTTCTCATTAAACGAGCGATTTAACTCCAAATGCTGACTCAATACGAGATCTTTCAGAAGAAAAAAACAAACAGATTTGCATGACGTTGCTGCACATTTTCATTGATAAAATTCGTAAAGATTGCAGTAGTGAAGATGTATCTTTTTTAGATATAGCAAAATCCATTATACATATATACATATACATATATATAATAGATAGTGCTGGACCGATTTTTTTGGACATTTCTGATTGATCTTCTTGAAAAAGTGACCCCATATTAATAGTTGATTTAAATATTGTTTGCAGATTGAAATATTAAAACAACTGCATTAGTTATTTAAAAGAATTAAAATTTTGGATTATTTATTTGTACACCTAATAAATGAGAAATTTGTGATAATTGTTAAGCGGAAGAATTTCTGCTCACTCAGGTGGCATAAATTATTGCAGACAAGCAATTTTTTCAAGAAATCTATTATCAAATTTCAGTATATGAAAGACGAAATAATGTTCTTAATAATCCAATCATAACTCATTATTCGACAGTATCCGTCAGTTAAAGTTAATCCTTAAACAGCGCTTATTTAATAAAATACATATTTTTATTTTTAAATATAATTTTGAGATATATGAGGACACTAATATGGCCTTAATCAGACTTACCAGTCAATTGATACTTTCCTCCTTTTGGGTATCGGATAAAAAAAAGAAATACCAGCAGAAAAAGTTGTTGCAGGACTTCAGCATATCTGACTAGTTCTCTTATAAGTCGGATAAAGGAAATGCATCTCAAAATGTCTTAATTTAATGATTATTATTTAAACCTATTCACATTGATTACGGTACACTGGATATATTTTAGAAGCATTTATTCAATGTTGACTCAGTCTATCTTTGTAAAGTCATGATTACAATTCTATTTGGTAAGTGGCACTATTCTACCATATTGATAGGGCGGATCGATTATTCTCCTAAATTATTTAAATTATATATATTTGTATGACAGCTTATTGATTAAAACAAATACTTCCAATTAGTATCTAACAAATGTAAATAATTTATTTAGCTTTTATTTGATTTGTAGATCACGAATCATGAAACATGGAATGATCAATAAGTTCCTTGAAGTTTTTCAAATCTTGTAAAGATTTAAAAGACCTGCTTTTAAAATTATGCTTAAATGATTGGAAAAATGATGGTGCATAGATGTAAGGTTGAGCATGTATGGTAGTTGACGTAGACTCCATATTTTATTAATCTATTTTAATGACCAAAGAAATATATGGTTTGGTATTACCTCGTTAATAAAAATAGATTTTGTATTTGACCTTTTAAGTACAAAATCAAATCAAAGACTTATATAATGAAGGAACGTCTGTGAATTTTATTATTATTATTATATCTATGTTTACAAATCTCTTTGGACCAGTAAAGCTAACATCACCTGATCAAATAAGAAAAAAATTCTGGTTAAAAATCATTGATCTAATTAAATGAATTAAATTTTTTCTCATAATGGGTAAGCTTCTGTCATCTCTTGTTTTGATGCATATGAAATGAGAAATAGAGGCCATTAAAGAGTGAATGACAACGTCATATATCCAAAATTAATTCAATACGGGAATAAATGATTATATTATTATTATTATTATTATTATTATTATTATTATTATTATTATTATTATTATTATTATTATTATACGTTTCATATTTTTAAATAATATTACTTATAAAATAAGTTGAAGTCCATTAGTAATCGCTCAACAATCACTCTACCACGGTAAATAAATACTCGATAATAAAATTTATTCAATAATAAAAATGTCTTGTTGGATCGTTTCTTTTTGAGTTAATTTAAAAGAATTAAATTTTATTTTTAATTTTGGTATTCTCCCGTTCTGTTTTCCGTATTATTCGCGAAACCACTATGAAACAATATTTATTTAAAATTTATTTAGAATGTTCGTTAAATTATCATTTATAAATTTGCTATTTAAATTCTTTTTAGTAAATGTTTTCATGCTAATAATTAAAATACTTAGTTAAAACAAACCTACTTTTCTATACTTTACAATTTTTATTTAAATTTTAAATTAAGCTTTAACCGTTAAACGTTATCTAAGATTTTAATAAATTTATTTTAATTATTTCAAATTATTTTTTAATAATATCTATAATTAAAAAATGTATATAAATGGTTAATTTATGATTATTCACATTTATATACATTAATGTTTGGAAAATTATCATTTATGAATTTGCTATCTTATAAAAATCTTTTGGTACCAATGATTAAAATACTTAGTTAAAACAAACCTATTTTTCTATACTTTACAAATTTTATTTAAACTTTAAATTAAGTTTTTAACCGTTAAAAATTAATTAAAATTCTCTTAAATTTTTATTATTTTATTTTTAATTATTCGAATTACCTTAAATTATTTTTTTATTTTAAATTATTTTTAATAATATCTATAATTAAAAAATCCATTAATAAAGTAAAAGTTTTCCAAACTAAGTGAATGCCATTTAAACTAATTGACATAAATAATATCCAACAGTAATTAATAAAAAAATAATTTGGTCATAAATTTTAATTATAACCCAAAGATTAAACGAGTCTATAATTATGGCTTATTATTAACTCAACTCTTTCATAAAAGATTTCCTTTTTCGCAATTTTTTTCATCAAAAATGCTTAATTTAAGAGGAGAAATATTATTGGAAAATCCCTACTCTTTTTTATTAATCTGATTAATTTTGCGTCGAATTTTAATATAACATGGATTGTTTATTTTATGTTGATGCAGTTAAATGAAGCAGTATAATAATCTACACAAAGTTTTAATTAAGACTTTCTCTAAATTATTATTGACGAATATTTTTGCTCAAAATTAATCTGATTAAATAATTATATTAATTTAATATTGGAAAAATTTTCAAGGAAATAAATAAAAAGGATCGAAATGAAGTTAATTAAAATAAAAATAATTATAAATATTTTTTTGTATAAAAATTATTTGTTTTCAGACACAGAATAAAAAAATTTATATTTATTTATAAAAAAATTAAAAAATGTTAAAATCATTTTAAATACAAATCAGTTGTTTTAAAAATCATTATAAAATATTTTATATTTATTTATAATTAAAATAAAAATAATTATTAAATAATTTTTTAAAAATCATTTATTTTACGAAGGATCAGAATAAGCTAATTTATATTTTTTATACTTAAAATAAAATAATTATTAATTCATTTTAAAAAAAATCATTTATTTTGCGAAAGATAATAAAATAATTTATATTTATTTATAATTAAAATAAAATATTTATTAAAAATTATTTAAAATAAAAATAATTTGTTTTAAGAATTACCATAAATTTATTTATATTATTTATAATATTTATAATATTTATATTATTTATATTATTTATATTATTTATATTATTTTATTTATAATTATTATAATAATGAGTGATAAATAAATTATTTCGTTTCAAGCCATTTTCTATATTTTGATATTGCGTAATTTCCAGTATAATTTTCCCAATATATCAAAGAAAAAGGGAAATCCTGAATCAATTCTGACAGCTCTCTGAACATCTTAAGCTCCGAAAAAACGGAGCAGTCTTCGAGGAGCTGTTGATCATAATTTTGCCGTAAATTATCCAACAGAAATAATTCAATAATGTTTTTTTTAATCTTTGAATGTCCCTCTTTTTCGCAGATGTCTTAGTGATTTATGAATCTGTGTTGTACATTTGGGTCAATTGAAGACTTTTTCTGGAATATCAAGAAAATGGGAACTCTGAACGATTTCTGATGTGGTCAGGTAGGAAAGAGAAATTCTAAACCCAAAACTTTTTTGAAGTGATTCAAAATTGAACTGGTCAGAAAAAAGTATTGAAAAATTATTATCATTAATTTTATTATTATCAGGTTGTAACATAATTTTCAATAAATGGTTTTATAATCAATAAAACATTTTTTTACAAATAATAATGAAAAAATTATCGGTGATGTAATTTCTGTTATTATTTCGAGCCTTCTCTGATCTTTCTACCAGTTTGTTGAAAACTTTGCTCCAGAAATCGCTAGATCAACTCAGAAAGTTGATTAATCACTTTTTAAGGTCCTCCTTTTTCTCAAAAGAAATGATTTTCATTTGGTTACACAGCGACTGAAGATTTTAGAAATATGTAGACATTTTCTTGGATGCAATTTCTTTTTAATGCTGGACCTTGCTTTGCAAGCAGGAGCTGAGCACAGTTTCCTGTGATTCAAGTTAGTATACAAACACCATTTTATCTGTCGTATTGATTAGATGAAGAAACCTCTCCTTGTGGTTTCGTATAACTCGGTGCTTTATTAGATTTTATATTTTTCATCTCCCAGTGACAGAAACATATCACTTATTTGATTTTTGGTAGAGGATGACTGTCATTAGATTGTTGTTTATCCGTTGAAACAAATCTCATAATGCTAAACGGTCCGACATTAATTGATTTTCATCGAAATTTGATTTGACCGGTATGTGGACTGGTCCGGTTGTTGAATGTTGTTTTTTAAATTTCTCTTGTATCAATATTTTGCAGTAGTTCAAGTTAAAACATGTTTTCTGTGGTCATTACTAATTTTCTGGGCCGGTTCTGCAACTTTCTGACCTCAATTAAAGTGAAATATTATTAAGTGATGGAAAAGGTCTATTTGGCATTATATATTTCAAAGCTTCAAAATAGAACTTTTACTTTACAGTAAAAAATGATCTTTCAAATGTTAATGGTATAAAGTAGATATGACGCCGTTAAAAATTAAATCACGAAAAGGTATGTTACACTTAAAATTGTCACTTACATATTGTTCAGCTAAACCTTCATCATAAGTGGTAGGCTTTAGAGACCATTATCAAATAAAAATCATAATGTATTTGTTAATTTAAAAAGTAGAACACTGTGATCATGGAGAATGTGTGAATGAATTTTTTGAATTTTTACGTTTTTATTAGAGGAATATTCGACCACATGTAGAATTTGCTGCTGATTCCAAATAAAATCTCGCTTTTCTTCATCACGTGTCATTTTGAGAAAATTCATTTTTTCAAAATTAGATACTTTATATAAAAACCACCAATTACTAAAAATTATTTATAGTACTAACAAATCTTAAGCAACCAACAGAAATCCACCATCTCGCGGTCACCCAAACGCATTTGGTATCGCTTTTTATTACGTTCATCACAAAATACAGCCAAATCTGCAAGAAAAAGTTTAGTGCGAACTTCAAGAAGTATATTTTAAGGGAAATCTTAACATTCATCTCTTTGGAAAGTTCCAATAATTCAGAAATAGTTTTCTGGTACTGCACTAAGTGCTTTAACTGATGAAAATTAAATATTACTTTACTTATATATGGTAGTAACAAGACAGGTATAATAATAATAATTATCAAAGTAACAAATATAAGACAATGGAAGAAAAAATATTTCTACGTTATTTTATTATATCATAATTTAACATTTGTACAATTTTGTTTGAATCAATCTCTATATTAAATAGATGGTCAGGAACATCTGTGTGCATAAAGTCAGCATTTATTTAACAATGAATTTTACAAAAAACAGTAAGTAACACTATAGTACAATCTGATGGATCCTACTTTAATGAATAAATTTATCTAAAAATGTCAAATGTTGACTCCTAATTTTTAAAAAATCGATAAGAACTTATTTGGACATTTAATAAAAATAATTAAATCTTGAAAAGCTCCCAAAATACCATTTTTGGAATATTTTTTTAGTTATGAAAAACAGGATTTTTATATGAATAAAATTTATCGATTTATTTTCTTACATATTTATTGATTTTCCGTAGTCAAATACGAAATAATCCGATTCGATAATCATTTCTATTGGTTAAAACAGAAATATCGTCACGTGAAAATTATATTGGAAATTCATTTCTTTTTATCAATTATGATTTTTTTCTTTTCTTACACAATAGTCAAATTTTCACAGTGATTATTATTTGTTTAATAAAGTAATATTTATAATAATAATAATAATAAAACGATTTTACGATTTCCATTGAAAGAGAATATCCTCTTTTGTAGAATAATCAAGAGAGATTAATGTCTACTGTCCATCAAATTTCTATTCGACCTTAAAAAGGAAAAAAAATAATTATTTTTGAAGATTAAATAATTTTTTAATTAATAAATGTTATTATTCCGTATTGATTCTCCTAAATGTTCCCTTTTTCCAAATATATAATTTTAAAAAGGGAGAATAATTTTTATTAAATGAAACTTAATTAAATCCATAAAGAAAAAGGTAAAAGAGTAAATGTAGACATTGAAACTAATCTACGAGACTTTTTATGATCAAAGAACTTATTGAAAAAAATAAAGCATACGAACTGCGCCTATTAAGTACGTAGACTGAACAATAAATCTACTATCGATTTTATTTAAACTTTCAATAACAAACGTGTAGCAAGTCTACCTATTTATTTGTCAATTAACCTGCACCGACTTCCGAAAGTTTTACCAACGGGAAATAAAAATCAAAATACCTTTTTCATAAAAGGTTTTGAATACGATTTCAAAGATATTTTTATGAAATGTCTCCGTTCTCAGTTTTAGTCTTAGTTTCTCCCCTGGCATCTTCCATTCGGCCAATTCGAGTATCCTTTCCGATATACACAAGCTCAAAGGTGTCCCATCTTTCGTGAAAACAGTTTTCTAATACCTATTTCAAGCAGAAACATATGCAACGTACCTTTGAGATGTTTAGATGTTGCTCAAGGTCTCTTGTTGCAATACGACGGCACTTGTGAATTCGCGAATCTAATTTTAAATTTTTGCTTTACAAGGGTTCTCACTCTTGTAAGCATCCTGCAGTGATTAATATTTTTTGGCTACTTCTTTGCTTCGAAGGCAGGAATTTGATTACACTACGACATCAACATTGTCTGCCATTTTTTGAAAGAGTGCAATTATCCTAAAATCAAAAATAGTTCAGAAAAACAAAACCACATTTTCACTACCTACATACATATGTATATTTTAGAACTAATCACTTTCAACAACTTTTTTTTAAAAATTAATTATTTCCTGTCGAGTCTAAGTACTTAATTGGTGCACCACGTAAATTATTTCATTTTTAAATAATGCATTTTTGTTTTAATTGATTACATTAATTATTTTGTTAAAGAGATTTATGAAGATAAATTTAATTTAATTATATTAATCATTTTTAATAACTATTTGTTTTAATAATAAAATCTTGAGCAAGAACCAATTGTCACAAGTATCTGGTACTCGTAATAAACAATTATAAATAATAATTTAATATAATTCCCCTATTATTTCTGCGTTTCCTTTTTAATTTCATCTTTGATATATCGAGCAGTAAATAAGAAACAATTTCGTTTTTTTGTAAAATTCATTAATTTTTCAAGGAACAAAAACGACCATCATCGTTTTTATCATTAATTGATATTTTCTATTTTTAATCATTAAAAAAATCCCATTTATTATCACATCTTTGCAAAAAACGCAGAAATAATTTTATCTTTAAATTTATTATTTGAAGATGGTAAAAATCATTAATTAATTCATATATCACCATCGAAATCATGATGAATATCCATATCGGTATGTATAAAAGGGATTTTATTGCTTTTGATCCTCAATAATAATAATAATAATGATAATAATAATAATAATAATAATAATAATAATAATAATAATAATAATAAT
>JBBMKC010257049.1:0-20254 GCA_037834085.1 Bipalium vagum | reverse complement strand
TAATAATAATAATAAAATATTATTTAAAGCTTCGAAATGAATGTGTTTAATTCAATATTTTAAAATCGTCTAGATCAAGATGAAACTCTGCAGAGCCACTTAAGCTTCTGCTAATTAAAAAAATGATTGAAATTGAATCCTTAGAAATTTCGTTAATGCAATTTTTAGTCAATCACAAAATTTCTTTGTTTTTATACATTAATAAAAAATTAATTCATTTAATTAATATTTTTTATCTTAGCCTTATAATAATATTTGCCTTTTATTTGCCTCAATAAATAAAATAAGAACAAAATAAGGCATTGTATCTTCCATTTTGTGGCAATAATAAAAACTAATCAATTACGTAATTTAAAATAATAAAGACTGACATACAGAAATATCAATTACAAATTTGGGTGTAACACGAAATGTTGACGTTCATATAAAAAATTGAATAAGAAAAGAATATGTTAAACAATTTATATACTATTATTATTATTATTAATTATAATTTTCATAAAATTGTTAGTTAAATATTAAATCAAATTATATTAGTAATAATAATATAATAAATAAAATAAGATATAATTTTATGTATTAAAATGTTAAAATAATTTATTTATTTTATTTTTTGTTTTATTTAGAATAGAGCTTAAGTATTATATAAAATAAAATTTTTCAATTTATATAAATCTAACTTGACAGAAATTTCCTTAATAATAAATTTGTATCGCAGCTTCAGTTTTCATTAATTAATTTCCCTAATATCGAAAGTTTTAAGCAAATATGTTTAATGTTAAATATAATTTCATTCTTTTTTCTTTATTTATTAATATACAATTTAATAATAAACACTTGCTTAACTCTTAATTTATATGGATCAAGTTTTAATTCATGCCATAAAATTCTCCACGTAGTCGTTCTCGAAACATCAGATACATTAGCAATGGTAGCTGTGAAGGTTAAAGGCAAGGTCTGCTTTGCGGATGATTTCACGATTTCCCGTATTTCTCTATCTTGTATTCTAACATTTTTCGGTAAATCATGAACTGTCCCATTCATTTCGAATTTTTTAATCAGTGCATAGATAATATGGCTTTCTTTTGATATTAGATGCAGTTCAAAATTCTCGGATAGCCTGTTCTACAGATCCGTCTTTTTTGTAGTATAGCCTCACGAGAAATACACGGTTTTTGATTGATATCCTTTATTTAAAAATTCCCTTTATTGATTTATTTAGACAAATGTAAATTACTTGGAAATTGATTTTATTTAAATACATTAATAAGAACAAAGATAAAATATTAATTATGAAATACCATGTATATATAATACACAGCGTGTGGACCAGAACATAATACACGGGGAATTATAAATACACCCATGATAAAAAAAAAACTTGGTAAAGTCCGTTGACGTTATTGTGATAATGAGCCTAAAACAAAAATAGAATGACCTCTATGTTTAACTGTTGGTTGAGTGTATTGCGATATCAAATTATTTCCTTTTCTTTTCCAACCACTAATGACTCCAATAGAATCAATTTGATCTATTCGTGTGCCATCCTACCGGGAACTTAGTTTAATATCCATTTGAATATTATTGGCCTACTGGAATTTTTTCTTTTGATTAATCCTGGTAATCAAAGATTTCTCTTTAGTTTTCCTGCTAGTCAAATCTGCTTCCTTCAGCCTTCTTCTCAATGTCTTTGAAGATATACTGATTTTGCAGTCGATTATAACTCTTCAATTTCTTCGCAGATAATCATCTGTTATCAATAATCTTTCCTCACATACGTGTACCACTTTCCCCAGAATTCATTCTGTTTACTGTTGTCTCAGTTTCTTTATAATGGAGCTGATATGGAAAAAAAACATTAGTTCTTCCACAATATTCTTTAAATGAATTCTACTTTTTATGAAAAATACAATCCTATCACCACTTTCTGGTGGTAGGCTTACTCTTCATTGCTATTACATTATGCATCCATTTTTAAAATATTTGCGAAATATTGCATTTATTTATTATATATTTACTGATAATTATTAATATCTTCAAGTTTTCATAATTGAAGTTCTTTACTTAATACAATTAGCTTAAGTGAATTTTGTTACTTTACATAGATAAATACGATCTAGACTTACAACAGAATATCTTTTATCTAAGGAGAATTTCATATCTTCATTTGACACTGTCAAAAATATCCTCCGTCAAATGATATTAAAATTGCATTAATTTCGTGTAGATTTTCAACAAAATAAATTACATAACACAAATTACTTCATTGTACACATATTGCATATGAATATAAATAAATTTAATATATAAATATAATATATAAATAAATAAAATTAGTATGTTCAAAAGATCAATAAAAGATAATAAAAACTACAAAGTACATCAATCGATCATACAAGCTTTCTTTTAACAAAAAAGTTTGAACCAATTTTGTAGGTGAACATCATCATTAAGTAAAAATTTCAGAAATACTGGTCGATAGAGATTGGAGTAAATGATAATCTGTTGGGCTAGACAAGTTAATATGCTAAGTCATAAAAACATTCCTCAACCGACTTTGCCAATAACATTTTTTCAATGTAAAGATAAGCTGTCTGTTTTTTCTAATCTAATCATTTGTTGGCAGTAGATTTCAGTGGTTATTGGAAGGTTTTTCTAAAGAAACCTCAACGAATAATTCCGTTTCATCAAACGTTAAAAATTCTTTCCTATATAAAATGATGTAAAGGAAACGTTTTTCATTACCTATAATTATTATTATTATTATTATTAATTATTATTATTATTATGCCAGTGTTGATTGAAAAAAACTTTTCTGGAGAAATTGAGTTTGACAATCTTTAACCAATTTGGATCTTTCTCATGAATGTAGGGAATGACAAAAATCAAAAATGTTCTCCATTAACCGAAAGAATGGTAACTTTCTCATAAATGGATCATATGTTTAAACAGCTTCTGTAACATTCACCCCTGGATTAAATTCTGAGGATTATAATGACGAAGATAGTCATTCTTTTAGTACATCATTTTCATAAGCTGAATGAAAATTATCTTTAAGAAATAAACCTATTTCATTTGTTAATTAGTTTTTAAAACTTGTATTATGTTTATTTGTCGCCTTTTCAGTGAAATTAAACAAACCAATAGCATTTATGCACCAACCCAATAAATACTTGGACGAGATTATTAGTTTCAATTGGTAAATATAAAATTTTGTTTATCGAGTAAAAACATCACAATGTTTACAATAAAATTTTGATAAAATATTCCCCAATTGTCATGTTAAGATAATTATTAAATGTACTGAGATTTTTATTTCCTGACAATATTGGGATTCTTGTGAGAGAGACGTTGAAAAAGTTCTTTTTAATCAAGCATTCAGGCTTTCTTCTCAACACAGTGAAATTTGAATGTGAATTTTACTTCAATATGGGAAAGATCTTTTTAATTGTGTTTATTGTTAAAACACAATTGTTCTAAAAATTGTTTTCTACAACTATTTCTCCTTATAATAATCAATATATTTACTAGCAGTAAAAATTAATAAGATTATTACTCCCGAAAATCTTCCTCGAATCTATTTCTTATTTAACATTACTAAAACAGGGTGTAACTATTAACTGTGAAAAATATTGCTCTGAAATTGAAATAATGCATAAAAAATTATGCATTATGCAGCCATCACTGATCAATAGAAAAGGAGTCATCCTGTTGCATGACAGTGAACGACTTCATGTGGAAAAAGAAGGCGTTGCAAAAACTGAACGATTTAAACATTGAAATTTTACACATCATCTTTATTCACCAGAATTATCTCCGACCGATTACCATTTTTAAAAGCATTTGGATAATTTCTTGGTTCAAAGATTATTATGATGTCGCTTATCGTCATATCCGAATTCCCGGACTAGAAATTTAGATTTCTATGCAAATGGGATTCTGAAATTGGTCTCCAGATGGGGAAAATGTGTAGAATCCAATGGTGAATATTTTAATTAAATAAAATTTTTTATTGGACTTTTTAATTTTTTTATTATTACATAATCGGACATTTCATATGTGACAACGTAATATATTGCTAATGACAACACGGTCTCATGTAATTCATAAAAGGGATAATTATTTTTGTCAGGCATTTTTAGAATTTTGGAATGAGAAACATAACTTGCAAATAATTTTAAACTTTCTTATCATATCCAGGTTACTAATTTTTCCATTATATATTCCTGATGTTTTGTGTCCATCGGAAGGTAGTTCGAATATGACCCAAACAACATACTTAACATTTTGGTTTAATTTCCTTTTTATCCTTTCAAAACTTTTTGAAACAATTGTTCATTATATTTCTGATTATTCTTCGGTCTTCTGTTCAGAGATAACATTTAATTTTCTTTTGATTTTTCCACACAATGGGAAAAAATCACAAGTGGTGTGGGCTGGACCTTTCATTTTTCCATTTAATAATTAGTTTTTTTGATAATTATGAAAAAACTTTCTGACATTAATAAAATGGGAAATTTCAATGAATTTTTTTGATGGAAATGAGGAAAAAATAAAATATCTAATTACATCAACGGGCATCACTAATTTTAAGAATTGTAGAGTAAATATTTTTGATTTTTTAAATTAAATCTTTTATATATTATGCTGATTTTACCAACACTTTCTTATCACTATTTTCTGTGAAAATGGACTTAAATAAATATTAAATCTAAAAAAATTATTATTTTATGTTATTTATATTATTATTATTATTTATTATATATTTATTTATATTATTGCATGAATGAATTTTAATAAATAATTAAAACAAATAGAAAATGAAATATTTTTAAATTTAAAATAATTTTAGACGGATGATGAACTGATAAATAATTGGAAACATATTTTAAGAAAAAACTATATAAAAAGGTTTAATTACTAAAGTGCTAATGTTGAAAATTAAATAAATAATAAATTAATTTTTTATTTTATTTTTTAATAATAATAATAATAATAATAATAATAAAAATAAAAAAAGTTTTATTATTATTATTCAATAAAATTCTTAGACTATTAAATGACATAAAAGAGTATGAGTAGAAGAATTAATTTAAAATAATTAAAATTAATAATAGTTGATAATTATATTTAATTGTAAATTTTCTTTCAAAACGTTATTCAGCAATTGTTTTGATTTTTCGGAAAATAGGAAAAAAACAAACTAAATTGTTTATCTTTCTTATTATTTTCCTTTTATCCTTTTTAAAATGAAAAAGATGAATTCAGGAATTATCAAAAGGAATATGTTTAAAATACTAACAAAAAAGTAACAATAATTAAAATAATAAAGATCATTAAAAAAAGTTAATGGATGTTCGTAGAAATCTTTTAAAAAGATTTTTATAAAAATTATTTTTCATATACATTTTTTCTGAAACCATTTTGTACATTAATAATGTAAAACTTTTTTTGATATCTTTTTTCTGTATTATTTTAGTTGGACTTGAGTCTTTAAAAATTTGATTGATTTTTATAAAAATTAGGAGTTGAAATTATTTATGGTAGCCTTTTTTAATTTTTAATAGTCTTTAAAAGAGGGAGAAATGATGTAAAAATTCATATTTTTGTTTTTCGATTAAATCTGTTTAATATTTCTTTCCGTCAATCTATATGGAACCCATTTCCCTAACTTTCTAATTATTTCCATACTTATCAGACGTCCTTGGCTCACACTTAACACAATGGACAGTTCCGTTTGTATTTGACATGGGTCTTCATATAGTAATTGTACCAATTCTTCATCTTTAAACACCTTTTTTGGTCTACCATGCTTATTGTCCATGATGTCGTAATCTTCATTCCTGAATCGGCAAAACCATTCTTTGTATATTGTAGTGGAAGGAGCAAATTTATCGTAAACAAGCGTTGTGTTTCTTTGTAAAATATATTGAAACATTACTTCCCACAAATGACGTTTATTTTGAATAAAATAGAACATTTTGAATTTCTGTATTATTTAAACAATATCTTTTTAAATAAAGTTATGGATCTATAAATACGCAGTCTTATTTAATAGATTCAAAGTTATTGAATATTTTTATCGAATTATTGATACATGTATGATCTTTTAAATAATAAATGATACCAATTTAATTAAATCATTGGAGCACAAATTTTAACTCATTTTTGTAAAAGCCGGGATTATCCTAATACACCAAATAAAAAAATTTTTACGTGAAAATAGTTCAGAGTTATTCATAAAAAAGTAAAATAAGCCGGGAACTTCCATGTTAAAGGCCATTGTTCAAAATGGTAAAAAGGTTGAAAAAGGTAAAAGAATGATGAAATTTTGATATATTTTCCACATTCACATTTTAATTAAATTTTTCAGAACAGTTTGTTTTGTAAAAAAATTTAATTACGTTTTTTTAATAATTATTAATATTGATTAAATATAATCAGACGAATTCTTTGAAAACAGGAATAGTTTTTGTTGGTGGGCAAATCTTATTGGTCTTATTTAGTTGAAAAAGCTTAGAAATATTCATAGGAAATTATAAGAGAAATTTCACTGTCAGACATTGGTTGAACAATTTCATTGTTAAATTTAATGTTAATCCACATGAACATTAACAAATTTTATAATGGAGATCGTTTTCAATATATTCTGTCTAAAGTAGCATATAATTAATGGTTCTTATTTATTGTCGACATTTTTCAATTTCAGAAAAAATATAAAAATATTTCTCACTAGGTTTTTTTGAACGTGCTTTGAAGACATTTTCATACAGTGATAATCTGACATGATTTAATAAGAAATTCAGGACAAAATTAAATATTTACAAAAGCAATTACGCTGTCTGTGCAACTGAAAGCCATGGAGGTCTTTATTTTCCTGAAAATAAAATAAAAATATAAAATTTCAATTTTTTCAAATGTAAATAAATATAAATAATATTAGGTCGAATTTGTTTGGATTAAATTCAGAGATGAGTTTAAAGACATAATGGAAATTTTTTGTACTTTTTATTATTAATAAGCATATATAAACAGAACTAAGTAAGAAATTAATAAAAAGTTAAAATAATTTCCCAATCCTTGCTAATTTCAAGTACAAAAAATAGCTTTTTTACATAACAAATAAGCTTTATTGAATGTTTCAATTGATTCGATAACCTTTTGAAATTTATCTCGTAATTCCAAAAATGCCAGCACTGTAGAATTTTTGAGTTTTCTGATCAAAAAACTGTACAATGCACTTTTCATCGTCTTTTCTTGAAACCATTGGAACCCTAGAAGCAAATTGTATTCAAACGGTACTAGATTTGCACTGTACAATGATGTATTCTTGATGAGTCATTAAAGATATGTGTGATCGGATTTTGTGATGGAACACAACGATTTTTTTGTTTAGTATTTTAGACTGGCTTATTTTCATTCTTTGATTTAATCTTTTAAGTTACTGATAGTAGAATAAATTGTCACACTAGGTTCCAGAAACTGATAATACACGATTCCCTTCAAATAAAAGAAAATAGAAAACACTTTTCTTGAAAAAGGTCCTGGCTTTGTAATAGTTTATGGTTTTTAACCTTTATTAGATCACGAGCCTTTTCTCATATTATTATCACACGTGATTCAGTGTTTATCTTCAGGTGATCATATTTTTCAGACATGGTTCAAGCTTCTTTCTTCTCAATAGAGATTCACAAAAAGAAATTCTGCTGATAAAAATTCTTTTCATGTAAATTATGAAGTACCCAAATATCAAGCTTTTTCTTCTAACAAAAAATTTGTTGACAAATGCCTGGATCCTTAGCAAAGACATAATTGTTTTTGTGACGGTTTTACTCGATCATTCTCATGATTGCGTCATCTTTATTTGGAATTGATGGGTCAGAACGAAGTGCATCTTTCAACTTAAATTTGGTTTGGCAAAATCCCGCATCATTCTTTTCAAAAAGGTATAAGACCCATAGGGATCACATATTTTTTGACTTTCATTTTTCCATTTCACGAAATAAAATTTCATAACGAATCGGATTTCTTCATTAATTTTTAATATTTTGCGAACTCTTATAATTCGGATTTACAAATGATATTAAAATATTTTTATGCTTATGTTATGGATTTTATTTTACCAATAGATTTATTAACAATGAACCTTAAATTGATATGTTGTCTGTAATTCAAATAAAACAAGTCAAAAAAATAATTTTTAGAGCACCTAATACTACATATATACTACATATAATAATAATAAAAAATAATATAATAATAATAAGTAATTAAGATAATAATGTATAATACATGTTTTAATAAACAAAATATTCAAATTGACATATTATAATATAAATAAATATAATAAGAAAAAAGAAAATTATTATTTTACCCTGTTTTGTATATTGTTTCGGAGTAATTAATAAAAAAATATAATAAATTGATTTTTTTGATAAAAGTTCTCAGTGAAATTCTTTGTATTCAAATATTTCGATCTTCATTGTTCAAACATACTTTTATTTATTTATATTTTAATTGAAAATTCTAACCAAACTATTTCATCTCATTTCATTATTCATTGTTTTTACTGAAAAGAAAAGAATGAATAATTTTCTGTTGCATATCCCGATAAAGAAATATCTTTGACTTTATGAAGCTTATTATTCTCCACTGTCAGAGCTGTTAAATATATATATCGTCAAGCAATGAAGTAATGACTTTGATGACATACATCCTCATTTGCTTTCCTGATATTATTGATAGAAATAATCTTCGTAAATATAATGTATACATATATGTATATAGATAGGTATATAATGCTGATGTGTGGAAATTTTGCATTCATTTTACAAGACGATACCACACCCAAATAAGTCGTTTCTTCATTATTTCTATAAAATCTCTATACTTCACATTACTTATATGTTTCTCAACCATCTTTCATTCCAAATTGTTTTCATAACATTCCTGTACTCATATTGATAGAATTTACTTTAATTGTGGTCAAATTAACTATTATGTAGTCTGTTTTGTTACTATTACTAAAGCCATTAAATTAATAACCCCTGGGGATAAAGCATTATAATTCTTCTATTAAATACTAAAATATCAACGTGGGAAAAATGTATCGAACCTTAATTTGAGACCACTGTCATTCTTTTTGTACATAATTTTATTAATCTAACGAATTTATTATAATTTATTAACACTGAAATTAAATTATCGCAATAAATATTCAAATTAATAAAAATGACATTAGGTTGTCCAGAAAGGTTCATTTTGTTTTTAGCTTATTTATTTTATCAATTTTTTTCATATGACTGAAAGAGATTCCAATAGTAACATCTAGATTTTTGGCAAGTTCTTTTTATTGTTGTTCGCGTATCTTCTTCCACTAGAGCCTTTAAATCCTTGTCATCAACCTTGGAAGAACTACCAATTCGTTCCACACCTACAAGAGATAAATTTCCAGTACGGAACTTCTGGTACCAACGTCATGTTGTTGATTGATTAACAGTACCATGGTCCCAAACTTAATTTTTTTTCGAGCAGTTTCAACTGCTTTTGGACCGAGTCGAAACTTATAAAAATACATTTTGCACAAATTGCAACACGACATCCTACATTTAAATGGGAAAAAGATAGTTATATTATAATTTAAAAGTAAAACAGATGAATACATTTAAGAGAGCAACACATAGGCTTTACATATATAACATTAAATAATCTTTAAACACGTTATTTCAATTATTTACAATTTTAATGTATATAAACAAAACACTTTTAAAAATTTCTGAACAACCTCATAATATTTAAATGAAACCAAAATATTGAAAAAATATAAGCATATTAATAATGGCTTAATCAAAGGTGTTAAAGTGATATGAATAAAAAATAACAGAAGAATAAATTATAAATATTATTAAATAATCATAAGTAAAAATTATAAATCATCACAAACCTGTACTACAGACAAAATATAAAGTTAGCGTTTATTATTGATTATTTTTGTAAAAATTTTTTCTTTAATAATAATAATAATAATAACAATAATAATAATAATAATAATAATAATAATAATAATAATAATAATAATAATAATAATAATTTATAATATAATAATAATTTTGTCAATTCAGTTTCATGCTTAAATAGGTAATCATTCATTTGACAATATTTCCTCATAGAGGGTGTCTCGAAAACAGTGTCAAATACAAAAAAACCTTTCATAACGTTTCCAATGTTCAGAATATTCTACAAAAAGATTTCCAGCTAAATTAATGATATTCAATTTCAAAAAATAATTTTTTATTCATCCCGGTTTGCGATTTTCTTAAATTACTGTTTTTTACGTTTTGAAATTCGATAGATTCGTTTTGTGCATGGCATAGAGGGAAAATTAAGCTTAATAAACTTTATTGCTATTTCCATTAAATCAATTCTTCCTCTTTTTATTAGAACAATATTGACTAATAAAATATATTAAAATATTATAAAATAATAATAAAAGATTTAAAATGTTAATGGAAATTTAAAAAGTAAAAATAAGTAAATAAATAATAATAATAATTAAAAAGTAATTTTTTAAATAATTCGAAAGATTTTTTTGAGAAATACCATTTTGTTTCGAATGGTCAATAATATCAACATTTTATTTTAGTGTTTCATACTTGATATGGATAAAAGTCCTTAGACCGGTACAGAAATACGAGTGATACTAAGATGAAATTCTATTGACAAAAAATGAAATATAAATGTAGGTAAAAATACAGAATCATTTTTGTCACCTGCTGCTTCCAGGAACCTTATCCATCTAATTAACAATTGAAAAAGACCATTTTCGAAGAAAGATGGATCCTTCTTATTGAAAACATGTTGCACTAGTTTTATAAGACCATCTTTGGATTCTATTTTCTGTCATCATAAAATTTTTTTACTAGCGATTAATCAACAAGAAATTACTGGAAGCCAAATCAAACCTATGCGGTGGGTGTGAAACCAGCATGAAACATTTTCAGCTATTACACGCATGTATCAGTGAGCTCTGCGTGCTAACATACAGAAGATATATGTCTTGATTCTTTGGGTTTCGTCGTAACTTTCTAATAGCAGTATTAAGTGTGAAGTAGTAGTTAGAGTCTATGATTTCCAAAGTAAAGTCGATCTTGATCACACCTTTTACATCATAAAACACATTAAGCGCGAGACTTTTTCGATTTTATACTTTTGATCGTAGCATTTTTGGTGGCCATACCTCTGGAAAAACCCATTCAGGATAATCGTGTCACACTAAGTCAATATTCCTCAAAAATTTCTGTCAAACAGCATGGAATAGGGCAAAATTTTGTTGCCTCACTTTTATTTGCTTCTCTTTCATATCTGATATCAAAAAACATTGGACAAATCGACGGATAATTTTCTGATTCCATTGTTCTCCAATATGTTGTGTTGTCTTCTGGCTTAAATTAACTCTCATAGACTCTTATCTTTCACAATATTTTTTAATTTTTTGAATATCACTTAGCCGATTTCAAATCGTTTTCCACGTTTTAATTCATCAAACACATTGTTGCTGTCAAAAGCAAACTCTCTGATCCAATTATAAATAGTGGTCTTGCATGGAGCTTCACTTCCATATATTTTCATGTGTTTTTTGTCCTCCTCAGAAGCAAATAACGAATAACAATTTGTCATTCAACTTACTGGCACATTTTTAAAGAAAGCGTCGTAAATGAGTCCATTAAACGGTTACTATTTAAAAAAGATTAAATAATATTTGCTTATACTATCTATTTATTGTTTTATGTAGTGAATTTCACGAATATCTTATTTTTATTAATGTTTCACTCCAAGGACTTTTTATCCACATTATGCATATAATTTATATACTAAAAGAATAAAGAAGAGTTTTTGAAATTATCGTTTTGTCTTTTTCATTTTAAATATTACAGAGACTACAAAGGCGCATTTTTTATAAAATTATACAATATCTTTTTCAAAAAATAATATTACCAGATTTGATTTTCGTTATAAACTTTTATAAGAAAATAAGTATCATTAAATAAGTAAACAATTAAAATAAATTTTTTCACAAAATTGGTAAATATTTATGTATTTAATAATCACTTCTCCAAATAATCTATTTAAAATCAATATTTCACAAAATCTTAAATGAGCTTTTTTTTTAATAAAAATTTATATTGATTATTAAAACAAACAAGTTTTACTATTTATTGAATGCTATTTAAGCCTAATTAAGATATGTAGTATAACGAACTTTTTATATTGCTTCATCTGAATTAATAATATTGCGAAAAAATGAAAATTTTTTTTAAATTTGTAAAAATTAGAATTATTTTGCTGTTTCCTAAACAATCAATAATTTCTTTCCCCTTTATCAATAAATATTTATTTATTATATATAAATAATGTCATATATTTTCTACATCAGTATTGGAAGCTAGAAACCTAGTGCCAATGGATCCAAATGGTCTCGCTGATCCATATGTAAAGATCAAAATTGTTCCCGAGGATCAAAGTCGTAAACAAAAAACGAAAACAATTAAAGCAACATTAAATCCGATTTGGAATGAAAAATTTATTTTGTAAGTTAAATTTGTCAATTATGCTTATCGAATCTGCGTTTATCAATTAAATATAATAGCAAACACATGGTAATTATCAAAAATTAATTTATAAATAATAATAATAATTATTATTATTTTGATGGAAATCTAGTAATAATATTTTATTATTAATATTGATGAACAATTTCAGTGATAACAGTAAAAATAATCATGAATATTTTATATTTTTATGAAATAATGAATATAAAAATAAAGAATAATTAGTAATAATAAGCTATTATTATTGGTTGAATTTTAGTATTCTCCAGGTTTGTTTTTCCGGGTTTTTTCCAAGACCAATTTGTAATTTACTAATTTTTTTTAGAAATTTATTTTGAAGAAGCTTAGTTAGAAGTAATTTATTTAGATTATTATTGAGATATTTGCATTTACATACTCAACTGATTTAGAAAACAATTAGATGGACTACATCATATGGTCAATATTAGAGGTTAGAGCCTGTAGTTGACCACACAATAGTTTGATGTCACTTAAGCAATCTTGCGCCAGGAGTGGAGTCAAATTTCATTAAGAGATACTTAGCCGAAAATTTCAGGAAAAGTTTACAGCTTTGTATCGACACTCAAGGTGGTCACTTTGAAACAACTTCCATATATTGTACCCACAAACATACTTAAATGTTATTTATTGTTACTTTTTTTATTTGTTATTTTAATAAAAGTATAAAGAAAAGACGAGTCTGATTTATTTTGAAACCCTCTGTATTAATAATAATAATAAAAATAATAATAATAATAATAATAATAATATTAATATATTTTTTTATTTTATTCAATATTTCAATGTGTTTTAATTATTTCGCAATAATTCCTAACAGAAAATCTGCCACATATGTTGGGTTAGAAATTTTAAAAAAGAAAGTCAATTATAAAATTCTTTACTACTGAAAAATGTTCGCTCTTTTTTACATTTCCGATAAGATCTTCTTTAATTTAGAAACGGAGAATAGAGAGATTGCAAAGATTGCATTCGCCCTACTCTTTCAATATCCCCAAGATAATAGGCTGGTGGTTGTCGTTGAAACCGAAAACGAAATTAATGAAATCAAATGTTTCTGATTAGGGATAAAACTTCGCTGAAATAATTTTTGAAAAATTATGGTAATTTTTGCCGATCAGTAATTTTCGATTATGATCTTTCTCATATTCCCTTTGCCTTGTGGACAAAATGATTTGCTTTTGAATGTTTCACCGTCACGTAACACTTTGAGCGCTAATTTCAGTAATTGGCTCTCAATCACTGCTTCCATTGTTCATGTCACAGGAACTTGCTGGAGCTGTGTGGCTGGAATTTTGACAAATGTGTTGACATCCCCGATGTACCAGTCTCAATATTTTCCCCGCTCACTTATGTGGATGGCGCAAGGAATTAATTTAATTAATAAGTGCAAAGAGAAACATTCTGAAATTCTTTCGAAAGTTGGAATACTGGGAAAAATGAGATGTTTTACGTAGAGGAAGATCTATTCCTGTGGACTCTAAGATTAAATAATATTAAACTAACGAAGACAAATTAACATTTTGATATAATTATTTGTAATTATCCAGACTGGAAGGTGTGCAGTATCAAGTTCATGGAATAGCTTTGAAAACCATATTAATACAAAATGGAGGGACTTATGAGCATAATGGAATTTCTGCCCATGTTTTGCCAGAGAGCAGGTTTTATTAGTGAAAAGTTTAATCCTTTGAACATCTACTTCAAAACCAAATATTGTTCAAGTTATTGTCAAGATATTCTCTCACTTCACGATGATAATGTGCGGTGCAGCATCTTGTTAGAAATAAAAATCCTTATCTCTAAAGTCTTTTTAATTCTTGACATAATAAATTCTTGCAACAGATTTAAGTAATTGGCACCCGTTAATGTATTGTCGAAGTAAAGGTCGAATTACTCGGTAATTTGATAGGCCACACCACACTATCATTCCTGGTAAGTTGACACTAAGTTGATGGGTAATATCTGGATGTCTAGTAGGTCAATAAGTAATATTATGGGGATTGATAGAACAATTTAATTCAAAACTGACTTCAACTCTCCAAGCAATATGTCTTATGAAATGTAAATCATCATTTTATTTTTCCAAGTACCATTCATAAAATTCGCTTCTCCTGTCTAGATCCTCTTCTGATAAAGCATACCAATCCGGGAATATCCCTTTTAAAGCGATTTCAATTGAGAGTATTTATTTTTAAAAAGTGGTACATTTTTTGAGACAGAATTAATTTCCTTTATAATTTTTTTAAATTATAATTTTAAATCAATTAAAAGGCACATTAATTTATTATTTGAAAATAATTAAAAAACAATGAAAAGAAGGAATTTAAACAAATTAAAATTATTTCTTAACTTCACGATCATTCTTTGACACAGATAAATGTTACATTTGTAAATTTCACCTAAATATGTATTTTATCAAATAAATAATATAAATAAATTGATTTCGAATACTTTGTTTATATTGGGAGAAAATTGTTTTGTCTGTTCTGAATGTGAAAATGTGTTTTGGATTTTAGAAAATTCTTAACAAAATAGAAAAATTTTATATAATTATTAAATAAAAAATAAAACAGCAATAATTAAAAAAATCGGCTTATTTCATTTCAGAATTTGAGTAATGTTAAATATAATAAATTTTGTTTTTGATGATGATATAAGGAGTTGTTGTTATACAATGAATTTTTCAATTTTAATATAAATAAATAAAATATTTGTGTTAATATGGCGATAACATTATTAGATGTATAGAAAATATTGCCATATTTATTAATAAATCACAATGGTGAATTTTGTGATTTAAATAATAATTTTTCCTTATAAAAGTTTATTATAATATCGCTGACGGCTTATTTATTGTTTAATAAATAATAAAACGATCAATATTTAAAGTGACTTGAAATTTTTAAATTTTTAAAATATAATAATAATAATAATAAAAAATAAATAAATAAATAAATAAAATTTATTTATTTATTTTTTCCCACAAACTTTAAAAATCTTTATTATAATTAATTATTTTCATAATTAAAATATTTTCGTTTTAATATATAGCACAATTTCTAAAGAAGATTTTGCCAAAAGAATGTCAGTTGAAGTCTGGGATTGGGATCGAACGTCGAGAAATGATTTTATGGGATCGCTGTCCTTTGGAATCAGTGAACTTGTCAAACAACCTGTGGACAGTTGGTTCAAGCTGCTGTCTATAGAAGAAGGTGAGTTCTATTCCATCCCAGTAGCGGACGACTTGAATGTTGCCTCGGTGGCCGACCTGAAAGCCAAATTTGAGGTATTTATTCAATCTTTTCTACGATGATTATTAACTAATGTTTATGAAATTATATTGATTAATTTTTTATTAAAAGAAAATTTAATTAATAAAAAATAAAATAAATAAAATAAATAATAATAATAATAATAATAATAATAATAAATCTTTTTAATGATAACTTATTTTATGTCGAGCTGATAATTGATATTTCTAAAAGTTTAATTAATTTTAATTAAAAACTTAAAATAAGATAAGAACAACGCATATAAATATGAAAAAAGTTATTATTATATAAATAATAGATTTAATAATTATTTAAACTTAACTTTAATGATTAAAAATTATTTAACTCGAAAAAAAGTATTAAAATTAATTCTGAGTTATCGTGTCTGTCGGTTATCATTGTAAAAATCATTTTCAATAAAATTTTTTAAAATTAAAAAAATGGAAAATATCGAATTTCAAATATTGATCTAAAAAATATGTAGTCATATTTTTAAAAAGATTAATTATTTCTAGATTTCATGTTTTATTTTAGAAATTTAATTTAAAATTATTATTTTAATTAATTTTTAAAACTTTCATCTTTTAATTATTTTGACATTAATATTTAATGCAAAAGTGATATTTGGGCCTGAGAAAAATGAACAAATAAATATTTTATGAAAGGTGCCTAATGAAATTTTCATTGTTCAGCATAGAAATATTGATTATTTTATTTACATCAATATTGATTTATAGTGAAATTATTATTTAGAAAATTCCTTCCTGATTCATTTTTTGTCTTTAAAATTAATTTTCGCTGAGCGAGTGTTGCTTTTTTTAAAACTTTTTTAATTTTAATTTTTATATAATTTGATGGTATAAAAAATATATTACTCTAATTAATTAATGATTTTTCAAAATATTGATTTCTTTTGATTGTTCTTTTCCCAAACGTTTAATAGAAAAATATGAGGCTAAGATTTTTCAGCCTTTCTTTGATTTTGTTGTTGCAGCTTTCGACATTCTGAATGTAGACATTGCGGTCATAATCAACAAACTGATATTTATGACAAACCGATTCAAATATCCTTTTTTTGTTTAAGTCATGATATACTCTTGCCTTGTCTAACTATTCTGTATATGGTTGGAAAGATATAATTTTTGGTTCAAATTTTGCAGACTTTTAACTGTAATCTGCTTAGATGGGCAACTTGCTCAATGAGCTCTAGCCTTGTGATTTAACTTCGTTTCGTCAATCTGAACTACTTTATTTGGACCACCTAATAAGATAGGAGTGCTATCAAAATATTTTTTATATTCTCTATTAGTTTGGCTCGAAATATGAAAAGACCTGATCTATAAATGTATATATGAAATAATAAAAAACATACTTATATCAACATTTTATGATATCGCATTGTTGAGTAACATTATTGAGCTCAACATATTGAATCTCCAGTCGTTAGATTTATAATTTCATCGTACTGGTTGCACATATTGAATTATTGTTTAATTTATGCAATGTGTCAAAAATGACCCGCTCATCACCCAATGTGTATAATAGGCAAGATTGCAATAGGTAAAAAAGCATCGTCCGGGTTTCGTTTAATAGTTTATTTGGATCAGTTGCATTATACTTACCACAATTCGGTTTGTTTAAAACAATCTGTTTAATCGACATTCAATTTAAAATTAAATAACTATTTTTACAAATTAGTTTCGATAGTGTTATTATATTCATTAAACATTGTAAAAATTCAAAATTTACATTAAATCTTTTAAAAAGAAAGTTCGTGACAATTTTTTATTTTCACTAACAGCAATAACCTTGAATTATTTAAACAATGATATGGTACGCATAATGCAACTGATCCATTTACTTTTAAGATAAATTAATGTAATTTTTTAATGAATTAACGAATAAAATTGTTTTACTTAAAAATTTTCTGATTTCATCAATAAGAATGTTACGCAGCCAATTTTGGGTATATTAAGTTTATAAAGTGAGATATTTGGCACAAAACGTATGTGTAGCATAATTAAAGGTCAATGTTTTTATATTAGACGTGTTCCACAAAAAACTAATTATGATTTTAAAAGATCAATGAAAATGTAAATATATGACGGTACTTACAACAAATAGTTCTTGTTAAATATAATTTACTATAAATGTTGAAAAAATTAAGCCCTTTCCATTTTGCGTCAATAGTCCTACTTAGTGGGAGAATCACGAAAATAAAATATATATATATATATATAAAATAATAACAAGGAAAAGGTTTTAAAAAATTTGAGTTATTTGATCTTGATCAAACCTCTGTATTTATTTGGCATTTAAATACGTATGAAGCGTTCGTAACTTTGAGAACGTTTCGTTTTAAGATGAAAAACAGTTTTATTATAATTTTAATTAATAGTCTGCTTATCGTCACTGTGACCGCCAAAAAGATTATGAACTTGTTTACAAAGGAAATTTTTTGCTACTCTTTTTAAAAGAACATTGGTTATTTTGAATGAAAACTTCAAAGCAAAAAAGTAATAAACTGCTTCCACAATGATCTTCCTCTAAGAAGTCTGTTTATGTTTGGCTGGTTGTATTTTATTTGTTCTGCTTTCCAAAAACCTATTTTTTAATACTGTGCCTTTTATCTTTTTGTACAGCTACTGCTAATCTGAAGACTCGTTTGCAATTTAATGATCTTAGTACGTCTTTTATTTATCTATACTTTGTTTTTTCATATTTTTTTAATAAAATACGGACATTTATTGTATGAGACTTTAAATTATCAATATGTTAGCGATTTTCGATTTTCATATAATTTTATTTATATATTTCTCTTGATATATAAATTATCTCAATTTTTTAATATTTTAATCAATATTTTTCTTTCTTTTTATTATTATCTATCAGATAAAAATTTAATTTTTAAAAAATTCAAAACCAAGAAAATTTGTATTTTTCAAATATTGATCATTTATGAGTAATATTGACAGCCGCTCCTAATTGAAGTAATTTTCTGGTTAACTGTTCAAAACTGCGTGTCGAAGAGAGAAATAATTGTTTCTCATTTGACCTAATTCCTGCTTGTAAATTGGTTCACAACAAATCATGATTCTTAATCAGACATTTTGTATCACTTTTTTAAGCAATGAAAAATTCCTAATTCATTAATGTTTAACCCAGAAGATTTCGAAGATGCGGGATTTTTTTAAATATCTATTTATACTGTTGCCGTGGCTCTTAATAAATAAAGTCTTCTAGAACTCTGCTTCCTATCAAACGTGCTTTGTTCAAAAAACTTGCCCCACCATTTTCTGGTTTAGTTTTACAACGAAAACTTAACATAATCCTTCGATTGTACCGTATCAGATTCTACCCTTTTCATTTTGGTCAACAATTTTTCAAGATTAGCAATAACTTATGGTCTTCTGAATGAATTTGTTTTATTATTTCAAAGATTTATTAATCAATCAATTTTTTCGATAATAATGCTTTTAATATATTAAACTGTAAATATAAATAAATAATCATTCATCTATAAATTCACAATTTTGAGATCGGAAAGATAAACATTTTTTTGTTGTGGAATTAAAAATCGTGAAATTATAAAATCATAAACTCAATGTTATATACAATCGGTAATTTATTTGTCTTCTACATAATAATCAATCATAAATATTTATTTAAAATAATCCAATAACGTGGTTTGTTATTTTTATCTATTTTTAAAACAAGTTCTCTTTGAATTAAAGAATCCTTTGATTCTTGATCAATTATCTTTAAATTATTGTTTCAAATATTTTATCGAACATTTGTATGCATTTAATGATTCTAACTGAGAAATCTTTTCTTCTTGATTCTCCAAGTCAAATTTTATTTCATTAATTTTTATATCCTGAAGATCATCTTCATTTTCACCTTCAGTTGATATGTTTCCTTTCATGAAGATATATTTACTTGTCTCAATCTGTTTATCAAAAGTTAATTTATTTATTAATCTGTGCGTTCTATTCGTTTTATTGTTCATTTTAAAACAACTTTTTAAAAATGAAAGTATCCATCCTTCTGTCATTGTTTTGATGATAAAACTATATTTGAATGAAAAAATAAGTATTACCGTTATGATAATCAAAAACGCAAAGCAGCTTGGGTGATGCCAGGTGAACCCGATCCATCAACACCGAAACAAAATGTTCACGGTTTGAAAGTTATGTTGTGTATCTGTTGGGATCAGAAAGGAGTGATCTATTATGAATTTTAAAAATCTTCTCAAACACTAACTGGTGAACTTTACCGATCACAATTAATTCGTTTGAAGCAAGCTTTGAATGAAAAACGACCGGAATGGGTGACTAGACACGAAAAGATAAT
>JBBMKC010257038.1:0-10041 GCA_037834085.1 Bipalium vagum | reverse complement strand
GTTTTTTCATTATTTATTTTTTGTATTTTTTCCGATATTTAAAAAATCATTTTTTCGGTTATTATCATGAATCATGACATAAAGCGAGTTGATGGTTAATATCACGACCCGGTTAATATCATGACTTTTTCTTTAACGGACGCCGTGATATTAAGCGGGTTGCACTGTAATTCGTAATCTACAATTATTTGTATTTTACAGGGTGGCTCCAAACATATGGACGGCACTGTATACTTATAAAACAATAGAAGTATCAAATGATTATACCAATAGAAGACTTAAAAATAAAGGAATATAAAAATGTGTAGTAAAATTAAATTAATAAATTCAATAATGGAAAATTATTATAGAAAATATATGAAAATGAAATAATAGAAACATACTATATTTCGTTTAGAACAAAAGAAAAAGCATTACATGATAAAATCATATGATTTTTACTGTTATACCTGGACACACTAATGTGAGGTCGTGTACCCGTAACTCCTCACTTTGAAAATGTTTTGTTCCTTTCTCTCAATTAAAACCTTATCTACTGAATCATAGCAATCACCAATCCCTACGCTTCGAGACGACTATTTCCATCAATAGCCTCTTATTACTATATCCACGACGAGACAAAAGGAATTATTAATTTCCACGACGCAGTACAATTCCTCATTTTCAACCTCGACACCGAGGCTGATCATTATCTTATTATTATCATAACCATTTTCCTAATTAAAGTTGGAACTGTATTTCCTTTCCAAATTATCATTATTCCTTTATTATTATTATTATTATTATTATGAACTTATTATTAGTATTATCATAACCCAACATGATGATAAAAATATGATTTTAATAATATAGTATCAATACCATATAAATCTTTTAACTACTGCATTTATCTTTATGAGCTATGTACCTGATGCTTGTTTTTGTTTTATAATTTTATCTTTTCTAATATAAACTCTTTCAACATAATTTTACATTCTTTTGGAACCTTCATTGTCTAAAATCATGATGAAAATCTCCAAAAATATAAAAATATGAAGAACATAAAATTATGAAATTAACAAGAGATAATAATATTTTCTATATCAGGATTCATTATAATACCCTTATTTGTTATTTCTGTATTTATGATATTAGTATTATAAAGAGAATTAAAAGTTGAAAAAATAAATTAAACCTATTTCATAATTTAAGTTTTATCATTAACGCTGTTGAGAATTTTTAAAGAGATTAAATATTTTGGTAGTTATTGTTCTGAATTCATGTTTTAAACTTATTTTTATGAATCAAAATTAGTTTTCATTAGACTTCATCGAAGTTATTATGTATTTATATGAAAATGGAGAAAAGTTAAATGAAAGTCCTCAAATCAATATCCTTAAGTTAAGAGTTAAGTCAATTTCAGGGAAAGTGAGCTACCAAATATTCAAATACCTGGGTATGAAGTTGGTTTGCAGTTCAAAGAGTTAAAAACAAATATTCATTTGTTTAATGATGGGTTATATCAATAACTGTGCTCTGGACTGAGAGAATTCAGTGTCTAAGCCTCCCGCTAAGAGGATTCTGAAGCCGAAGTAATAAATAAATTCACCATAATTTTATCATTTCCTTTCTTTTAAGTAAAAAGAAATCTTTGTCATATTTGTTGTATTAATTATACTTAATTCTGAATACTTATTAATGTTATATAGAGAAGTCACGTATTAGTTCACGTCTTTCATTTTAGAAAAAAATTGCTCTCAAAGTAGTTTTTATTAGTAAAATAATCTTACGAGATTATTATCACAGCATTATATTGGATTCCAAAAAGAATATTTCAGTTTCATAAACTTTTGCACCTAATTTATTCCACATCAAATATTCAAAATTTTAAGATTTAAAAAGAACTGAATGTACTTAAGAGTGCTGATATTCTAAGAAATATATATTCTCTTTTGGAAAATGTGCTAAAGTGACAATATTTTATTGCAAAATCTTTTACAAGAATATTAATTTCTATACGGAAAATTGTTGTAGTGATATTATCGAATTCTGTCTAACGCACTCCAGAAGCCAATCATAGGTCAAATAAAATACTCCGTCCATTCTAACCACACAGTCCATAGCTTGCAGCACAGCACCATCGACAAGGTGATGAGTGATGGTGCTGTCCTCAGGATCGTTTGTCACCTTCCCATTGAGAGTACGGTATCATTAAAGAAAATAACGTGTATATAATCGGTACTTACTCCCAATAATCCGCATTTGTAAAAACGCATCGATATTAATGCAAAAATAGTACGGAAAATCATAATTTAAATGAGAGTTGATTAACATTTCGATTGATGATTAATTATAAAAATCTTCAATAAAATAAATATTTTCGTACAAAATATATCATTATATTCTAAATTATAATAAACGATAAATAATCTATTGATAATCAATAAAATAGATACGAGAAATCAATAAAAATTTTTTGTTAAAATTCGATAAATTAAAAAATCTTAATATCTTTAATTATCAATCAATAAACTTTTTATGAAAAGTCATTTTTTAAAAATTTATATCAATTATTAGATAATATTTTAAAGAAATTTATTCTTGAAAGAAAGAACGATGCATCAAAATATAATTGATCAAATGTTTTGTTTTCAATTATATCAAAAAAAAATAATATCTTAAAAAATAATTTTCATTAGACTGGAGAGAAAAAGAAAATAACTCAAAATTGATTTTTAAAAATAACAAAACCGATATGAAAATAAATATATAATAACAAAAGAAAATCGATATAAAAGGATATGCATAGACATGTCGGGTCAAAATATTTCTCTTTAGCTCATCGATAGAACTATCGAAATAGATAACGACATCCGTTAAAATTGATTTCCAATACAAGTCCGATAACTCTAAAAAACAAAATAATCACAAATAATAGTAATATTAAATAACAAATACAAAAAGAATAACTAATAATAATTAAGGATAACATTATTAATGATTATTTGTTATAATAAAGTAATAATAATAAATAAGATATTTTTCAGTTTAGTCAAATAAGAACAAAATACTTTTGGCGCTATGTCCCCTTTTCACAGATCGTCGGAAGTAATATCTAAAAGTAGGAACATTTAATATATTGTTATAATTGATTTTTATTTTAAAAATAGATCGATAATTAAATATATTCTTGTAGAGAAAACAAAATTTCGTAATTACAAAATCTTAGATTTTAATCAATAACTACTGGGAATAAAACATGTAACAATAAAAGTGCAATTTTCGAATTATAAATTTTTTTCTATTGATTTTTTCTTTGGAAAATTTAAATCTCATAATCAATGGACAAAAATTACACAAATGTCTCCACATTCCGTTCCGTTAAATGTTTCTCAATCAATCTTTCGATTCCATACCAATTGAATTTCGGAGTCTTATAGCCGAGCCTGGCAAAATGAACGCTAGCTGGAACAAACAAAGGTCAATGAATAAATAATCGTTCAGGTTTTATTATGATTTTGATTATTTTACTTTCTTTATAAGATAATAATAGTCAATAAAAACATGAAAATGAGAATATTGTTAAAATCGATTAATTAAAGAATTAATAACCGATAAAAAATAAAATTAACTCATAATAATAATAAAATAAGAGTTAATAATAATAACAATAAAGGGTGAAGAATAATAATTAAAATATTATCTGAAAATTTTTAAAGGAATTGAGAATTGGATGATTAAAGAATGAAATATTCAATCATTGAAAAATCAATCAATAAGTGATAGCGACATTACCTTTGTGTTTTACAGCGAATCTTCGGACCCTTTCCAATCCGGTTTCCAAACTGTTCATCTTGATGGCAGACAACCTGCCGTCGTTATCGCGAGTTTGAGCCACCAATAGAGCAACCTGTTCTTTTTTATTCATTCAATTTTCGTTACGCAAATCGGAAAGTGATTATTTTTTTGGAATGGAAGCGCAGATTAATGAAGATAAATAAAAAAAAATCAATATTGGTCCGCCGTCACAAAACCAATTTTTCCATACTTTGACGTTGGGCTTGAATTGGAAGACGTGACAGTCTCCTAATTTCAAATCTTCCATTTCACTGGCTCTCAAATAATCGATTGATAATTTGCCGTTGACGTGATCGAGTGCTGAAAACAGTCCTCCCGTGCCCCAAGACCCAGTGTTGTCTGGGAAAAGAAAAAATCATTTAGAAAGAATAAAGAAAGAATAACAAAACGATATCGATCGATAATTGATTGAAATTGAAAAAAATTCCATAACAATTTTCGGAGTATTGATATTTTCTTAAAACAAAAACGAAGAATAATTAAGGAAAAAAATGAAAACCAACTTCATCGTTATTACATGATGACAATATCTCAGGAAGATATCGAGAGAAAGAAGGAAGGACTGAAAGTAGACAGATATGAAATCGATAGAGAGAAGTAAAGAAAAAACACAAATGAAGAATGCAAAAAATTAATAAATTGAAGAAAAAAATCAAAGAAAAGTTTAGAACTGAATAATTATTGGAAAACAATAATCGATTGAAAATGAAATCAGTGACATGCTTTTAAGAAAACAAAAAGAGATAATTAATAATAAATATGAAAACAAATTTCATTAGCGATATCTAAGTTTTTGTGTCACTGACAATTTGACAATAGAAGAAGTAAAATTAATAATAATAAAAATAAATATTATTATTATGACAAAGAGAAGATAATTTCCCAGTCTGTCTTACCTACAAGATGACAAATAATCTTCAATCGATCCCCATCTCCCACAGGGGCCGTAACATCTCCGATCACGTAATTGATAGCCAAATCCGAATCATTCCCGGGCCCTGAATCAACATCTGCTGATGTCTCCCAATTGTCAATTCGCGGTGTTACAAATTCACTGTCATCATCGCTGGTTGGCTGATCGAGATTACAACTCATGTAATTGTTGTCTTGCCACAATCGTTCCTTTCTTCGATTGACCGTCGACTGACGCTTTGGTTCTTGTTTCGATTTTTTACCTGCATCCTGTGGTCGAGGAAAAGACAGCGGGAAAAAAACGAAACAGACAATATCCAGGTAAGCTCACAAAAAGATCTACCGCTGCTCCATCAATGCGCCCATTGTTACTTTTCGATATCCGATTGAGATCGACCATTGAAGATTTTGCTAAGTCCTCAGCAATTTGATAGTCTTTCTTGCTTGGTTGTGGTTTATAGTCCAATCCTTCGAACACGTACATATGATCTATACTATTGACGTTCTCGTTTACCGGACATACGATTTCTTTTTCCACTGGTTGCCAATGACCATTTTCATCTGTAGCACCCAAAATCGATGTGAGAAACTCATTGGATAATACTGAAAGATCCGAACAGGAACCACTGGAACTGGGATCGGCTGATGATTCTTCATCACTTTCAACTAAAAGCTTTTCCAAACCGTAACAAACCATTTCTTTAATCTAAAAAAAAAGATTTGTTATTGTGAAATCGATTCGCCAAATGAATAGTTTTTGAATTTTTAATTGAAAACTGCACCATATAATCGATAATATTAACAAAGATTTGGAAATTCTCATTCTTTAAATCATAAACACTTTTTTTGTCCAATAAATGAAAATAATAATTATAATAATAATACAATAATCAATAATATTAAACATTAACATTAATCAATAATAGTAATAATAAAAATAAAATCAATAACAAAATAAAATATAAATAATAAATATTGGAATGTCTAAAAATTTTCCGCCAGTTTTAGCAATATGAAAAACCTAAGAATACTAACACTGTAGTAATTTTAATCAATTAAAACAATTGATCTTGTTACCTACATTCATGTTACTTGAACCAGTCTTCTGATTCTCGTCGCCCAGAATTCCACGAGATACATCCAATTTCTGTTGAGATCGATGAACAATCATTTCCTCCACGGAATGTTTGGCTACCAATCGAATTATCCGACACGGTCGCCGTTGACCGGGTCGATGTATACGAGCCATTGCCTGCAAATCAATTTGGGGATTGAAGTCACTGTCGACGAAAATCACAGTATCGGCTGCTGTCAGATTCAGTCCCTGTCCACCGGCTCGAGTACTCAACAGAAACAGACTGGTCTCCGTATCGTTAGAAAAATTGTCGATGGCCGCAAACCGTTCTTCACTGCGCACCGAGCCATCCAGCCGTTCGTATCGGAAACGGCGCAGAGTGCAATAATCTTGAACGATGTCGAGCATCTTTGTCATTTGTGAGAAAATCAATATCTTATGTCCCAACGGGATCAAATGGTTCAACAATCGATCCAATGTTCTCATTTTAGCCGACTGCTCCACGATGTGCTCACCAAGCTCGTATGGTTCCCGTTCGAGGCCCGGAAACAGATACGGATGGAGAACACATTTCCGGAGTTGTATTAATACATTCAACAGTTGACGATTAGCAATAGCAGCTGTCGAAGTTGTCTTCGTTGTTCCAATCGATCCATTCATTCCATTAATCAAAAAATCGGATTTTTTCGTCAAAATGGATTTGTACAATCGTTTTTGAACTGTTGTCAAACCGTGGAATATCAGAACTTCCCGTTTGTCAGGCAGGCATTGCAGAACATCGATTTTGATTCGACGCAAAATCGATTTCGACAAATACGGATCTAGTTGGTACACGGGACGAGAAACGACAGTGTCATTTGACTGGTGATATTGGGACAAATTGAGCTTGAATTTCTGACGGCTGATTGAATGAATCGAATCGGTTGGTGTGACAATACTGATGAGATTGTACAGCTCATCAAGATTGTTTTGAATCGGTGTTCCGGTCAATAGAAAACGGAATTGACAAGGCATCTTTTGTGGTCGAAGTATTAGTAGTGAATATGGCTTATTATTATCATGTCACAGACAATATCAATAATTACCTGGTTGACTTTGTCATACAGAAGAGAAGTGTCGTTTTTAATTCTGTGTCCTTCATCCATGAAGAAAAGGTCAAAGTTTCGGCTGGATATCTCGTGGTAGTCTTGAATCAAATACTGAGGTATGAATTTTAATTACAGTTAAAGTCAATGGATATTATTTATTATTTCAAAATTATTACCTCGTATGTCGTAATCAAAATAATCGATTCCGAGTTCCATTGATCGGAATTCCGAACATTTAATCGGTTCTCTTTGCTTCCCATGTAAACTAAAAAGCTCAAATTTGGAGTAAATCTAATAATTTAAGATTAATTTCATTTAAAATAATAACTTTTTTGATACAAACTTGGTAAATTCATTTTTCCAGTTATTAATCACAGAAAGTGGTGAAATGATAATAAATTTCTTGTAATTCATGTTTCTAAGGCATAAGATTGTACTGATTGTCTGTTTGATATAAATGTAAGATAAAAAGATTAAATAATATTTTCTCTGTAAATATCAATATCTTTACATCAATGTTGATAAAATCTAAATAACTAAGTTTATTAAATATTTTTTAATACCTGAATTGTTTTCCCCAGACCCATTTCATCAGCTAATATACCTCCGTGCTTATTATTAATACAATCTAAAAACCAGTTTACCCCATCTAACTGATATTGACGCAAATGAATATCTTAATAACTTTATTAAAATTTATTTTTTTAGAAATAAAATTACTTGACAGTCCCAAATTATTCAGAAATATATTATCTATCATCATATAAATTAGTTTTTAAATTAATTTAGTTTTTCTGCCAAATTTTGTGTATTATTTAAACAATTCTATTAATAAATGTATCCATAACTATTTTCTAACTTTTAAGTCTTCCTTACAATATAAAATATTCATTTGGTTTTCAAAAAATTGAGATTAAAATTCATATTTTACTTTAAAAAAATGTTACAAAAAGAATGTCGCTATTCCAATTATAAACAATGATTTTTTAGTTTAGTTATTTTCTGGTAGATATAAGAATTGAATGGAAAAGAGCTTGGAATTATTTAAAATTAATAATGATTTGTACGAGGTAACAGTACTGAGACAGGATTATTTTGAATAAATACATAATTTGATTTTCATTTTTGTTAAATTATTATCATCTTGTTCATTTGACTCTGTTAATTTATATTTTGTTTTCATTAAATTACATTTCGTTGTCTAAATCAAAAATAATTTAAAATTTTGATAAAACTCAGTAAAAAAAACCCTGTAATCATTACAATAACTATGATACATAAAATAAATATATGATATAGACCTTAATATGATGGTAGTGACGTCATTAAATTAAAATTTAAAAATATATTTTTACAAAAAATATATAATATAAAAAGGAGTTATCATATTTATTTGGTTTTGGTAAACTGCCTTCACATTCTCATCGGAGTCTTTGCTATTAAATAAACTACCTCTAGTCACAAAACTTAAAGGGTCACTGATAATAGCTAAATATAGCAAAACCCCATGTCTGATGATATCTTCTGATTTTAATCCGTCATAAAGTAAGTCTTCTATTCCAACCGCCAACATATTACTTTAAATTTTTCTTAGTAAAATTAATCAAGAGTATAAAATTTTTTACATGAACTTTATCAGGTAAAATAGTTTTAAAATTAGTTTAGTTTTTAATATTTAAAATGAAAAATTGACCCAAACTAACAGTATTTTTAAAAATAAACGGAAAGTAATTCTAGATGTTAGTTTTAATTTTGCTTACACAATCATCTTTTAATTATTAAAGTTAAAATATTCACTATAAACTATTTGATTTAACCTAAAGAACGAGAAATTAAGACAATAAAATGATCTAAATGATAATAATTTATCAAAAATGTAAAGTAAATTATGTATTTATTCAGATTAATTCTTTCTCAGTACTGTTACCTCGTACAAATCATTGTTCATTTTTATTATCGCTAAGCTCTCTTTCAGTGCCAAGCTAATAACGCAGGAGAATTTCGAGTGATTATAAGCCATGTTGATAACATTGATGTATAAAAGATCTGAGAATCATTATTATCAAAAGAAAAACAACCAGAGTTTATTATTCAAATAAGAAATGAAAAACAGCGGATTGTCAGTGTGTTCTCTGATTAATTAAAATATTATTTAAAAGAGAGAATAACAATAATAATTTTATCCAATCAAATTTTATAAAAGAACATTACTACTGGGACAATGTTTGAGCATCTAACGAATTCACGGGAAACCATACTCAGTACTAAGCATTAGAATAATCTGTAAATACTTAAATGATCAATTATGCCTAAATCTCTTTACTTTTATCAATCTGCTCTTAAAAATATTTACTACCTAAGCAAAATCCCAAATATTTAATCATTTATATACAAAGTATTTTATAATTTTACTTAAATCTCTCATTTGAATTTATATTCAAATATACATATAATAAATATATATAAATATATACATATATATAAATTCAAGCTGGAATTAAAAAAATAATATCTCATTCTTCTTTTTTCATCTTAATTTTTTCAACGTTTCTAGTGGTGAACTCACGGTTTTTATTAAGAATATGTGATTTATGAAAGTCTTAAAAATAATTATATTATGAATAATAATGGAAATGCAATAATAAGACCTAATTTAGAAAATCTATATTTAATAATTTTTCACCAATAAAAAACTATTATTAATCTATTACTAAATATACAAACAACTGTTAATTTTTAAAATAAACAATTAAAATTTAATTAGCGAGAACAAAATGAAAACAAAAATACACGAGAGGAGAAATAATAATAAAAAATTAATTTTGCTGACTTTAACTCAGATCCCTCATACTCTTATGGTGACCCGTTAGTTACCGAACTCGCTTGGAATCCAAACACAATCCTTAACACAGAGTTCTGGTTATGCAAAAAAAAACAAAATTTGCTACGAAAAAGAAAAGCAATTATCATGACTGCCTTCCTTATAACGATATTTTCCATACATTCATCTCGCCTGTGTACCTTAATAATTAATTTCTATATAATAAAAATAATGATTTATTATTATTATTATTATTATTATTATTATTATTATTATTATTATTATTATTATTATTATTATTGTTATTA